>JARVJO010000024.1:23936169-23952293 GCA_031762555.1 Cynodonichthys magdalenae | reverse complement strand
CAATTGTCAACCTTAACCAAAAACCAACCTTTTTGACCACAATTCAACATTGAATTAACAACTTTTGCTATCTGGGAACCCAGTATTCGTTTTTTCTGATTAGCTTTTTGATCCTTTTTTCAATTTTATGCTAACTTTTTTAAATTAAGTAGCTTTTTGCAACTTTTAGATTTCATCTATTTCACTACTTGTGCGAAAACACTTGTGTGTAATTGTTTTTCACAAGCAGGAAGAAGATGGTTTTAGTAAGTTTAGTTGCTGGTGGGGCAAAGCTGTGGAGGAACAAATTGTTTATGGTATTTGTGTGTTTTGGCTTTTATATTCAGAATTGAAGTAAAGCTTAGTTAACATATGCTAGCTTGGCCTGATTAAACCCAAAGTCTCTTGAGAGAAACTAAAATTAGAGGATGGATTTTGGTGACTCTAATTAGATGGAAAACATGGAAAATATCAACTAAAACTAGTAAACTTGACAAATGAGGCTTTAATTGGTGGAGTAAATCCGTGTTGCAACCTGGTGATGTGTGGATTCAGCCACCAGGTATTTAAAAAGGGAGGTGGATAATGAGCTGCAGCTATGAGCTGTCTCACACATCAGCTATTGTTTCTGCAACTAAAGCAAAATCACAGAAGAAAAATGTGAGGGAAAAACAAACCCGTCTTAGGCTAGAGTTCTGAGAACAACCAATGCAAAGATTACTCATAAAACTATTCATTTTTACATAAAATAGGTCACCTTTATGTGTCAAATACTGAATTTATTTTTCAGTTTTTGCAGGGCACGGGTGCCGTGGGTGTTCAGCAGCTAGAATTTCACCCATTCTTCTCTCACAAAGGTGTGAAATTGGAATTTGCAGCTCATAAACTGACAACTGAGCCAAACTCTCGCTTTCAGTTGTGCTCTGGCACTTAGCAGGGGGGCTAAATCTGTTCAAGGAATCCATGGCTGCGGTTCCTGATGCTGTCCTGCTGCCATGCTGGCTGCAGTCCGGTCCTCTGCCAGGAAGGGACCAGCAGGAAGACATCTGGCGCCATGGCAACACTTTTGAATTTGCTTGTTTGGGTGTACCTGTGTTTGGTCTTAGAAAAATTTACCACACAGATTTCAGTGAAAGAAGCACTCAATGGAGTCAACCCAATTCAAGATGGCTGCCACAGCTAATCGGCCTTACCCAACACGATAATGGCTATAACTCTGTCAGTTTTTCAGATATTCAGCTAAAATTTGCATTTGTTTGTTTCAGACTCATGCCTTTAGACAGTGAATTGAGCCGCAATGTTTTCTGAGGACCTACTTCAGGAGAAGGTTATGTTTGTGCTTCGATATTTAACTTCCTGTGTGGTTTCATGGTTGCAGAGAGGTTAATCGGGGTGATTCTCAAAGGTGGAGTCAGTCATAATGCACTCATCAATTATGCAAGTCTTGTAATGCAAGGCATCTGTAAAATGTCTTCAGCTGTATAATTTATCAGCCTCATTCCAAACTCCATCGCTTCTGCATTTATAACCATAAATAAGTCAGCAAAAACTGCCCTGTGGCCTTCTTTAAAGCAATTATGTTCAAGGTAAAAATAAGTTGTTTTTAAAAAAAATACTTTCTTTTCAGAGAGATACGGTTATGTAAAGTTGAAAAATGTAAACATTCATTCAGAAAAAGTGGAAAAAAACACTCATGTGGAAATGCAGGCAAGCAGATGGCAGGAGAAGAGTAAGTTAGAGGTGAATAATCACGGCTGTACGTGGCAGCAGATGGAGACAGAAGAGAGAAAGACAGAGTTGTTTGGGGACGGCGCGAAGAAGCAGGAGGAGATGAGGGGAAGCAGACAGCGAGCGAGCAGATGAGTGTATCAGAAAACCACTCAGCCGGTGAAAATAAAACGACAGAAAGCCACAGCAGGGTTCGTCTCAAGTAAACAGCGTTTAGTCATCAACAAAACTGATAAGAAGAAAACGGAGCTGCAGAAACCGCAGTAGTGAGCCGTTCATCACCAGTCAAATGAAGATTGAAGAGTTTCACAACGTGTCAGTTAGAAAGAAAAGATTTTACTCAAGCTAAAGTCATAGCATTCTTTGAAGGAATGCCAATCACCCGCCGCTTTTTATGACAGAGGTTTTGGACTAAGTTCATCTTTTGTTGAGAAATGATGAAGTTGTCATTTTGGTTAAACCTTGACAAAACGTGCAATATTATGTCTCATTAATTGTTGAAGTGTTTGTTGTGTCTGTCAGCTTCTACTGCACCAAATTTTAGCTCAATCTGTAAAATTGACCAAGTTGGAGACATTTTTTCTAGATATGCACCGATAGAAATTAAATCTGAAATCTTTCTATTTTGAATCCGTTTGACTCTAAAAGTTAACTAGTTGTTGATGTTAATCCAAAGATTACTTTCAGACAATGCTAATAAAAATCCAATCAGTGGTGGATTTGTTAATTAACTCTCCTAATGGGGACCTTCACTCGTGATGTCATACATATAATTTGAATACATTACCTGTTGCTCACTCAAAAGATTGGACAGAGAGTCAGTGTTAACACAAGGGTTAGCTCATCTTGCTGCATCTATTGTCTGTGTGGATTTCTTATCACTTCAGCCACTGCTTCTGCATTTTTTAAAGAAACATAATGGTGAAGTTTAGAATTTGTGTTAGTATAATATCACTGTATGTGTGACTGACTGCAGTAGATCGCTGTATGAGGCTAGCATGAATGCTAGGAGTAAAGCTAGCAGTAGGCTACAGAATAAACAATAAGGTTTACTGCACCTGTTTATCAACAGAAAGTGCAGGGATAGGATCTGGGTGGTCCAGTGTTGGTCTTTTACCGCCGATAAAATGTTTGGAGAAGACGTTAAGTCTTTGGTTGCACTTTTTTTTGCTGTCAAATTCAGCTCATCCTATCGCTGGAATCCAGCAGTTAGCCTATCTTAGCTTATGAAAAGTGATCAAAAATACTCCTTCAATGTGTGGATGATGGCTGTATTTGAGTCATTGTTACAAGAACTGTAGCACAGTGGTTTGTGGTCCTCCTGGTAGAGTTTGATGCTGTTTTCCGGAATTTATGTATGTTTAAACACAGCTAAACCAGCCCTTGAAATCAATGGAGCTGCTATGAGAGTTTATACGGGCATCAGTGTCAAGCGGACATAGTCACATGACTAGAGTTTTAAAAATAGCCTGAGTGCAGGTCCCCATTGTGTTGTTTCAGGAAACTTTTGTTTGCAGTTTGTTTTTTCTTGTGTCTATATATTTTTTTTCCTCTTAACCTCTCATGTTTATCAAAGAAGAGTGTTCTTTTTCTCCACAAAAAATGTGTGTATTTTGATAGTTTGCTTGTCTGAGAATGAGACTGGGAACAAATCTGCCTTCATGACACAAACTCTAGCAATCAAATGTCTGAATTAGCTAATTTATTAGCATGTGGAGCTATGATTTCAAGTAAATTGAAATAGTCAGGTAAAGGTTATCACAAATGATTTTCTGTCTAGTTCTGCATCATCAATAAAATAAATAATCGAACCTGCAACACTAATGCAGCACAGATGCAAAGACTTTGTAAGGTCTGTGTCATACATATCTGTGGTGATGCTATTATTTTTCAAGATTCATTTTGTTTTGTGATAATCAGTGTGCGTCTGGGAAACTATTTTCTTTTCTTTGGAAGCGCTCTCAGAGTGAAAGTAGGCTGAATCATTGTTAATCTTTAGTGCGAGTATCACTATTACTGAAAGATAAAAAAAGCAATCTGTGAGCCTATGATGGTAAACACAGTCATATATACAACAAAAATAAGTTCACACTCTGCAGAAGCATCACAGTAACACTTATACGGCAGCCAGCGTTTAATACAGAGGTGTTTAAACACTGGCAAGCTTTGCAAGTAAAGGTAGTATTTCACTGGGCTGCAACAGCTGCTGAATATTCAATAAAAAGCAACTTTAAGAGTCGCTAGAATCTCAAGTCTATAACTTTTTAACATGTTAAAAATTTATGCAACACGTTTTCTGCGTTTTTGTCCCACAGTGCACAGAAGAGCACAAAAGGCTGTATTCTGACACCTCTCTGACAGAAAACAGATTCAGGGTTCATCTCAGGTAAACGGCAGTCCAAACCGATAATAAGAACAGAGCCGTAGAAACCACAGCAGTTTGTCTTCATGGAGTCAAACGAAGAATTGAAATGAATAATTGAAGAGTTTCACAACATGTCAGCTTTACCATCATCATTACCACCAAGATAGAGGGCTTCTGCATTTGTCTACCACTTTGAATATCATATTTTTACAAGACAACAGTTCAAAACAGGAGAATGACGAGTCTTTGGTGAATCTTTTGACTGTCACTGGGGCAAAAATAAATAAATGTTCATAGATTCACCCGATAATGAAACTTTTTTTTAATAAAACTCTTTTCATTCTGACTTAAATAATTTTTAGATCATTTTTCCCTTTCATGCAACAAAACAAACCCTAAAACCCGACTGAGTAAAAGTAAAAGTGAAGTCAGAATTCTTTAATGGAATGCATATTACCCGCCAACATGTCCTTCTCATTTGGGTTATAGTTCAACAATGTGGATCAGAACGCCTCTGATCCAGTTCAGCATGGTCCACTTCGGTGTCACAGCTGTTCCCTGCATCTTCTGCATGTGGGTGAGATCAGCTGTAATGGCACAGAGAAATAACACACATCCTCCCCGTGTGTGTGTGTGTGTGTGTGTTAATGAGATTATTAAATCATGCTGGTTTAACAGACACTTTCATCCAAAGTGACTATAGAGGACGCAACTGGTTTAAATGACAGACCTAAAGGATGTATTTTGTGATGTTTACAATCTGCAAATGATTTTTAGTGAGTCATAATGTCTCGACTGAAATTCAAAGGAATTCTGGTCAGCCCTGAGTCTGGACTGAGATCAGCGCCGCAGCTGTTTTCATCAACTCACTCGCTTCTGGGAAAGGGACGAGGGGAATCAGCTGCCAAGAGTCAGTGGGTGTGCGTCAGATTAAATCTGACTGGGAATATCAGCTGTACAGTAAGAAGGAGGTCACTGAGTTGGTGGATGTGTGGATCAGCTGTTTTTTTGTTGTGGATGGAGGCCCGGGTGAGGGACGAGAAGAACAAAAACGGGGAGCAAAAACCAGACGTGGCGGTGAGACGGATCCTGCTGCCTCGGAGTTGCTGAACTTTCCTGGAAAGAACGACACCTAACCTCACTCTGGAACACGAAACCTTTAAAATAATCTGTCCGATGATGTAAAACATCTAAAAGTCTAAAGGTTTTACCAAAGGTTTTGTTTAATGTTGACTCGTTCAGAGGTAGCGCATGAACTCTGTGGAATAGAATTTGGTTTTAATGCTGTTAACAGGCATTTCTAAGCGTCCTCCTGCTGCCTGGAGAATGTCTCTGAAGCCTTAGGAATGCACTGACATCACTGTTTAACATTCTGCCAGTTCTGGGGAGTCGGACTAATCAGATGAACTAAATCTCCTCTGTCCTCCCTAACAGTATTGTGTGTTTTTTGTGTGGTGTTATACGAGCAGAGATGATGATGAGTTTTCCTGGGAAAGCCTAAAAGCACAGTGGTGAAAATATGACATCATTTTATTTTTTTAACCTTTTTTTACCAGTGCTCTCTCTCTCTCTCTCTCTCTCTGAGTGATAATTTGTTTTTACAGTAGTGTCATTTTAGTCCGGACTGAAACTAAATTAAATAATTATTTTGCAGAGATGTGAGCTCAAGAGGGTTCAATCACATTTATTATTTTTTTTTCTAGATACAAGTTTTTTTTCTTGAAAAATGCTTTAACATAAACAAGTGCAAATATTAGTTTATAAGAATTTTACCTTGATTGAATCATTCAGGCCAGTTTAAACTGTGGTGAGTTGTTTGTTGTTGGTTCGTTATAGTATTTAAGGTCATATTCACACCTGATAGGCCGACTTTGTTCGATTTGGGACCAAAACCGGACCGAGACCTGGGTTTTCAGGCAGACCAGAGTTTGTTTTTTTGGTCTGAATCAGAGTTCGATTACGTGTTCACACCTCCCCAAACAAACTAGACTTTCTAAACAAATGAACTAAAGTACAGTTAAAGCGGACTGGTGTGAATACAATCTGAAATTCTGTTATCAGCCAGAGCTAACGTGTTAATTGATGTGTATTTAGACAAAATAAAGGAGACAGATCAGTCATTCATGAATGTTGTCCAAAAATATTGCGTACTTTTTTCTCTTTACATTCCAGCAAATTTGATTTCCTACCTCCTACTTCTGACAGTTTGTGAATGCATCATGTTTTTGTGGTAAGAATGTATTAGAAAAACTAAAATAAAATAAAGCAAAATATCTCCATGTGCAAAAAAAACAGGAGAAAAAGCAGCTTCCATATGTCTGTAAATATTCAGAATCTACTTAGTGTTTACTTTTTCCTTTTCATTGCATATGTTGCCTGTGTGACTTTAATTAAAAAAGCTTGAATCAGTTTTTACATCAAAGCTAATTACTTTATTAGTTTTGCCAACACAGCAGGAGTGAAGCATGTTGAAACTGTCATGTTTTTCCAGGGAAACAAGTTATGATAACCATGATGTGGGTTTGTGAGATATCAGTTGCCCCTCCTTCTCTGTGCATGCTCACTAATACACACATAAATGCACTAATAGATGCACATGCTCCACAGTTAAGAGCATGGGTGTGTTAGTTTCTATGGAAGTTGGGGGAGGGGTTGAGATAAGTGCAGGCCGGGCTGGGGCTTCCTCGGAACAAGTAGAAGGCCCTTGGGTGGCGGGATCGATCCGTTCATCTTGAATAAATGTGTTGTTTTGTTCTCTGGAAACATTTTTCCGTTTGTTGAGCCCATAAAGATGAGTCACAGCCATGAAGCCAAAGTGTTTTCCAGCTTCTTCACTGAAGCATCACATAACGCTTTGTTTACTGTACCTGTGTGTGACCTTTAGTCCTTACAGTTTTCTGTCAAGGAGCTAAAAGCAATTAAATTAGCTAAAGAAATTGTTTGTTTTTTTTGTGACCTCTTGGTGTTGATTGAAATTTGTTGGCCAGGAAAAAATTTAGCTAATGCTAAAAGTACAAAAACATAGCTAAATTCAACAAAATCTTAACTAGAAGCTAATAGTAGCAAAACTATAATTAGAAACTACTAAAGCAACAGGTTAGCTAAAAGTAGCAAACTGCTAATTAAAGCAGCAAAGACCTAAAAATAGTTCAGTAAGAAACATGAGCTAAAAGCAGCAACATGCTAGTTAAAGTTAACAAAAACTTAGCTAGAAGCTATTAATAGCATAACTATAGCTTGAAACTACAAAAGCTACAGGTTAGTTAAAAGTAGCAAACTGCTAATTAAAGCAGCGAAACATTAACTAAAAGCCTAAAAATAGTTCAATAAGAAACATGTAGCTAAAAGCAGCAACATGCTAATTAAAATTATCAAAAGGCTAGCTATATTCTTAAAGGAACAAAAGGATAGCTAAAACCTAAAGGGGACAAAACTTTAGCTAAAGCACATCAAACTCGAGGCCTGCTGGCTGAATGTGGCCTGTGAGAGCTTCAAAGCTGTATTGTCTTAAACATCTGCTGGTTTAAAGCCAGCATTGACCATACACAACATCTACATGTTCTGTAATCCCCCCCTGGGATTAATAAAGTATAATTCAATTCAATCTCCCATAATGCATGTTGATTATTTTACCCACAAAATGTCAGCATCCCACCACTAGGTAGAGCTGCACAGCTAGCCGGCTAAAATCTCCGTTTCACTGCTTTTTTTTGCCGGCTATTTTATTGAGACCACAACTCATTAACAGTGAGTATACTTTCTAACTTTTACTTTTAATAGCATTTCTGTATTATTTATTTCACATTTAGTCAGTTGTACACATAGTATTTCTTTGTGTTTATAATCAGACATATTAAAACACTGTTTCAATGCAGAAAATACCACGTAGAGCTCAGTTGTTGTTGTTAGCGGTACTTAGCTAGAGCAATAAGATGTGATTATACTCATGTGGCCCTCGGTGAAAATTAGTCTGACACCAGAGTGTCAAGTACCAGAATGCTAGTTTAGATTCAAAAATGTAGCAATGGGCTAGCTAAAAGTAGCAAAACTGCAGGTAGAAAATAAAAATAGCAAAGGTTAGCTAAAAGAAGTCAAATGCTATCAAAATGCTAGCTAACACTGTGTATCCTCAGGAATAATCTGATTGTTTTGAGTTGGATTATAATTGGATTTACATGAACTTGGACCTCAATTAGTATCTGGATTTAGGAATTGCATTGAATTAGGCAAAATCATCAAACTCACCAACTTAATTTGAATTTTATGGCATTTATTATGAACTTTCGCTACATGTAATCAAACTGAATGAACCCTGCACTGCGTCAAAACCCAACCTCATCAGGCACTGCAGCCTGTTCCAATCTCCAAAAACTTCTAATAAGAAAAGGCAAAAGTGACAATTGAAAATGTTTTTACAAATTAGGCCATGCATCAAGAAACACCTCAGAATCAGCTGATTCTGTTTCCTGTTTACTTTCTTTTTACATAATTAGAATACGTGAATAAAACTGTGAAATATTGTAGGTGTGCAATTCACTGATAAACAGATATTTTGTTTCTACAACTGCTGTCATTAGAGTTGCTGTAAATCTTCTTGTCAGTTAAGATACAATTGTAATTGCTGACTTTACCCACAAGATTGTGAGAGGCAGTGAGTTCACTGAGGGCAGCCTAAAACTATAAAACTAAAATAATAAAAGCTGTAAAATAAATCCAGTATTACACCTGAGTTTATTAGGTTTGAGCTGCAGAACCTGCATTTGTTTTAATATGTAAATTAAATGTGTATTTAGGTGAAAGCAAATAAGAATTTCCTATTTTTTTATTTTTATATTAGAGAAAAGTCTATTTAAGTGCATTTTTTGTGCTTTATGAGTGAAGGCTTTATGCCACATTTTAGTAAATGTGCTTCATTCTTTGTAACTGGCTTCTGAAGTGTAATATTATCACTTATTTGCAAGTACACACATCATACATTTGCAAGTATTCCTATATAAATATACCTCTTGGCGTTCACAGTTCATATTTAAAGCAGGTGGAAATGTTAGCATTCCAGTTCAGTGGCACATGTTCGCAGTGTTCAGCCAAGTCCTTGTGGTTATTGCTCCTGGAGTCACACCCAGAACACTGTTCCTGCTGCCTGCTGTTACCATGACACCACACTGATAACCTTTTGTTCAGATTATTGCGTCCATACAATATAAATAGTCTTATATCAGCTGGCTGACAGTTAATGAGGTGATATTACCCTGGGATCTGCAGACGTGTGCATCTGCAACATGACAGATGAAATTACCTTTGGCTGCATTCATTAAATGCCTGATTAAGACTTGAGCTGATATCACCTGAGGTGATGCGTCCTCTCTTCTCAGTTGTTTCCCCCCTTGTGCCAAACTCTGTCCAGGCTCTCACATTATCATGGCTGCACACATGTTCGGTTTGGGCGGCACCAGTACAAATCAGCCTCCATCATAACATGAACCAGACCAGAGCAAGGTCCTCTTAGACTTTGGATTTTATTTGTATCATTTGTTGTTGCTTTTTTCCTTCTTTTAAAATTTCTCCAGCAAGATTGAGTCAACTTTTGAAATCTACTTTTTCCAAAAAAACATCAAATTATATAGAGTCTAACTGCAACCACAAAAAGATTGTGAAAATGTATATTTTGGCCAGTTTGGCACCCTAGGCAAGATTTCAGGTGCCCCTCCCCCCCCAACAGGGCAATTTTCTAAATCTCACTGCCAAGTTGCATACATTCACATATTAAATTAAATAGTTTTGTTTTTACTTTTCATCTTTAGAAACCAGGTTGTCCAATTAGAATAGTTAACAATAACACCTGTTCATGATAACAAGCAGCTGTGGAGTGAAACAGTTGTAGGGGGGTGCAGGGATGTACTCCTTCAGAAAATTTAGAGAAAAATCTTCTCAAAACTCTGCATATTTCAGTCATTTGAAGAGCGTTTTACTAAATTCTTGGGATTAATAAAACAACATAAAACCAGTATTGTTTGAAGGTAGAAAATTGAAAACCAGACTTTAATTTGAACTTTATTTTATATCATAACTGAAACTTCCCTTATCCCCGCATATTTTTGTACTAATTTTTTCTAGATTTTTGGTCAATCGTAGCACAGAAACGGCTGCACTGATAAACATGAAATTTGGCAGCAATGTAGGTGTGTCCAACCTACACTGTGCCAGCCAATGGTTTTACAATAGACCCCATATTTGGGGAGGGGGCTCCATCTTAAAAGGGGTTTTGTCTGGACATACAAAAATGCTTATAACTCAAAAACTGTTCAATATAGGAGCTTCAGATTTTTTTTGTTGTTGTTTAGCTCTGATGAAGAGCTATCCATCAGGTCCACCAATGAAGCCCCCCCCCCAACACACACACTCACACACCCCACCCCATCTGAAAAAGGAATGTTTGGACATACTAAGATAGATGGATGTCACCCTCAGCATTTACCTATACTGCACAACCTACAGTAAGTCACAAGCCAGCCCTAGTATCTAGCAACAAGTTAGGACAGTATTAGATTAAAAATATGTCTAATACAAATGTATCCAATTATTTAAAACCCACCTGAATTGTGTTGTGGGCATCTGAGCTATATTTTGGCACCTGAATAGGATCAATGGCATCAGTTCCATCAGTCACAGCTTAGTGAGACGATACCTCAAACAATGATTTAGTAAAAGCCACGCAGACAAAATGTTACTTTTTCTGTATTTAAGATGTTTGATTATTTACTTTTCATATATTAACATTTTGATTGTAGAAGAAAATCCCCCCCCTCCCCCCCATTACAACTGAAAAAACTTTTGTCAGGCAGCATTTCAGGTGTTTCTGCATCGTTTCATCACTTTTGACAACCTTTTGTTTTCATACCAAAGTCGTCCCACGCACTCATGACCAAACACACCTCAGGTATGTTATCCATTCATTCAGCTCTGCTTTTGTTTCAGTGTCCCCATGACATGGATGAGAGCGATGGGTCTATTGTTAACCTGTATAATACTCTCACATACGTGATGACTCATAAAAAAACAAAAGGTGCTCATATCTGTGTGGTTGTTTGGTTTTCACACGTCACTGTTTATGAATCACTTCCCTTTTCTTTTACTATCCTTATGCAGGTGCTTCTGTGTTATGAAGTGAAATTTTGGGCATGAAAAAAGGTGAAATTTGCCATCACTGTAGGTTCACTTCTCTTTTTCTTTCAGTCCAATTTGTGTTTTTTCTGTTTCCATTTCTCTGCTTGTCTATCTTCAGCCATGACCTACACATTTCGTTCTCACAGATGTAAAAATAAAACTCTCAGTCCTGTTTTCCCTAGAAGAGTGCCCACATTCAGTTTCCTTTTTTAAAAAAATATTAGATGTTTGTTTTTAAAAGGCATGTTTGGGACTGTTGTTAAAATGCTGTTATATAACTTTGGTCTTATATAAAGCACACAGGGTGTTACTTTACCTTCATAATGAATCTCCAATCACTGTACATCTGCATAACCTAGGGCCAAAGGCAAATTATAACATGACGTCGGAAAATTTTGTTCATACAGCTCCAAGCTGCATGTATTTCCCTACATTGTGTGTAAATGCAGAAAAAGTTTAAATTAACAAATAACTTTAAAAGGATTAAAGACCTAACATTCCTTGAAGGAGTTAACAATTTTATAGATATACCATGTCTGTCTGCTTAAAAAGTACCAGGTTTGATGGTACCCCAATATACAACATCCCATCCAGGTATAAAAAATACATTTATAATAAAAGTTATCCTGGACATGAACTCAGAATCCAAGGTGAATGCTAAAAACAATGGCTTCAACTATGATTGTATAGCATCTGACCATAATCGACAGATATTTGGCTTCAGATTTGTTTTTATTTAACTAAATACATGCAACCACTATTGAACAGATGAAGCTTTTACCAGCTGGCATGTGCCGAAAAGAACAAAATATCTGAGTTCATTTAACATTTTGTCATGCACTTCCCTCCACTGTTTGCTCAGTGTTTCCCCAACTGGCACCAAACTGTGCTAGCCTGGCCCTTGCTTTCCTACACAGTTCAGCTCAATTCTAGTTTCCCTTCATTGCTCCATCTGGAGTTTCTCCTATAGACAAGGATTTCTGCGGTAGAATTTTAACCGGGCCAATCAGCAAACAGAAGGAGGAGTTTTGAACGACGACGTCGATTTTCTGCACCGTTTTAGTCTGCCTGTAGTTGAGCAGTGGCAGCAGAGGAAGTGAATGAAGCCAATCCGTGTTGATAAGGCTTCCAAATTAAATCAAATTTGTCTCACCAAGCCTGCAGCCATCTTGTTCAGCTCGGTACTTCTCTCTTCCCAGTAGTGGATGGTTGTTTACAGCGCACACAATTTCTGGTTAGCTTCTTAGCTTCCTTTACGGTCGAGCTGTCGCACTGCATACGCCATGACCAAACATTAGCGACTGAAAATATCTTCAGACACTTTAGTAATCAATATATAAGATTAGGTATACAGTACAATGTCATGTATTCTCAGGCTAGTAGCAAAATAATGACCACTACCTCCTAATTTCACACGTTATTGCCCCGTACTTAATATTGCTTCATAATGAAGTCATAATCATGTTCTAGGGTGCTGTGTATTTTAAGCCCAACTATGGTCCTAAATCTGATCAGTTGTAGGGTAAGGGGTCAGGGTTAGGTTGTATATATAAATGGAAATCAATGCAATGTCCCCATAAAGATAGTTTTACTAGACTGTGTTTGTGTTAGGATATTGCATTGAGTTCCATTCATTTCTACAGCCTAACCTTGACTCCTTACCCTAAACCTAACTTCACAGGTACCTACCTAACCCGTAATCTAATGCTGGGTTCCAGTTGTTTTTGCAGGTCAGAGGTTTTCGAGTCAGAAAAATGAACTGCCGTAATTTCAAGTCGGGAAGTCGGTGCAACACAACCATACCTGCACATGTGACATCATCCTTTCAACATGGCTGCTTTCTGCATCTATAGAGTGAAACTCTTTACTTTTATGTTTTTTAGCAGTTCTGTGTTGTTTACTTTAAGTAGGTAAGTAAACTTTATTTATATACCACCTTTTACAGACACAAGAGCTTAACAGAGTGCAAAATAACTAAAAACAATAAAAACAGTGCATAAATTAATTGAAAAACAGTAAAGCTTAACTAAAAATCTGAATAAAAATGTCTTAAGATGTTTCTTAAAAAGGTCAGTGGAATCTGAGCAGCAAAGAAAGAGCCTTGGGGCCACCACCGGAAAAGCTTGGTCTCCACGGGTTTTGTAATGGGCTCGAGGTACCACCAGCAGCATTTGATTTGAAGACCACAAAGTCCTGGATGGACAGAGAGGCTTCAGAAGGTCCAATATGTATCTGGGAGTTTGACCATGAAGTGTTCTAAAGGTTAAAACCAAAATGTTAAAACTTTACATGAAGTCAGTCATACATGTAGTATAAAATATGACTGACTTGGACAACCTGTTTGTCCTCCATGTGGAGGCAGTGCTTTCAAGGCTGAGTTCACCTGAAACTTGTTCACTATATTTGTCAAGTCCTGATATTAAACAACCACAGGAGCTGATAATCCCACCCTGATCTGCTGTCATGCAGATTTGACCACAACACACACCTGATGAAAATGTCAGCTTCCTAGTAGCAACACAGCACACTTCATTGTTCAGCACATGGAAACTGGGTTGAAAGAAATCCCCATTGACAACATCTTTCCAGTTCCCCTTCATATTTAGCTACTTCCTCTTACTGGGCTTTGAAACAGTCAACGACCCAATGGCGCGGATGTTTTTGTTGTGCAGCTGTTGCTCTCCAGCTCCCAAAAACTACTTCCTGCAAGTGACGCACATGGAACCAAAAGGCTGCTTTAAATGTCCAATCACTCATTTTACTAGTTTTACTTTAACAATTATTGGAATTTTCTTTTAGACGGTACTCATTTCAAACAAAAGGCACTTACACAAAACCCTTCAAGGACATGCTTTTAGGTCGTCTTGGTGTGACCTCTGAATGGACTGAGACAGGGAGGGGGTCAAAACCTACCCTTCCCTGGTGCGCCTTAAAGCAAGGTATACAGATAAACTAGTCTTTGCAGCCACAAAACTGTTTAGTGCAAGTGCCTCATAAAATGAAACATAAAAAGTTTATGCAGGACTCGCAAATCTTAAAAATTCAACAAGATTTTGTTTTGTTGTTGAAGATGTTTCATTTTCCATTTAAAGAGCTTTTTCTATTTAAAATCTGGAGAGTGTGAAGTTCCCAGCTGTAAACTGCAAACAAACATTCATAATGACCCTCATAAGGGAGGCAGGGAGATTAATCTGCATGTGAATTACGTTTGTGTAAATGGAGCATCTCGTGCTGTTTAACGCTTGGAACTCTGCAGTCTTCAGTTCTGAAATGGAAAAAGCTCCCCGGTTGGGAAACTTCTAAACAATTTAAAATTCCCTTATATCCTGGGTGACTAAGAATCAACACCAACAAATTCGAAAAAGAAAATCAAAACATTGAAACAAGAGAAGAAGGAGTAGGCTGATGACAGAATAGATAAAATAACTAAAATTGCTTTTGAACCAGAAAATGCAAACATTCACATAAGACAGTCCTGAAATCCAGCTGATTGGATCAAAAGAGAATCTGGTTCTGAATGATGGTTTTGTCTACTGGGGTGAAGGAGAAGTAACAGATACCGACTGAACTTTTAGTTCCTTCCAACCTGTTGACAGCATTGTTGTTAACGCAGTGATGCATAAAGCTGCCTTTGTATTTTTAATACACCAGTTATCATTTCTGATGTAATCATGGCGAGGTGTAAGTGGATTTTGTAACAAATAAAAACCCCATAAGCTTCCCTGATTATTTTTGTTGCCTTTGTTGGACGGTTTTTACCAAACATGAAGGTCAACCTTGAACCAGTTTGACCTGTTTATATTGACTGAGCATTACGGAGATTAGAAACTGTAATTTCATCAAATTAATATCCCTAACAGCCATACTGAGTCAGAAGAGTATTAAGTTTAATGTGCATAAATATGACAGATCCAATTTTATAAAATTAATTTACTCTCATAATGCTGAACATTTGATGTGAAGCATTACAATTGACTGGAAAATAGATACTGTATATGTGAGGTGCACAAAAAAGTTGTTAATTTTTAAATCAAAGCTGAAAACGTTCAAGTGGGTCTGGTGGATTCCAAACTCCCACCACAGATCCAGGCTTTCTGCTCCATTGGTGTTCCGGTGATGCCATCGTTACATGCCATTAGAGTAATTGTTGGACAGCATCATTAATTGATGAGTTGCACAAGCGACCCGTTTCCCAAGCAGTGAAACGAGCACTGCAGGGCGCCGCAGCAGAGAGAAGCACCCAAACTTCTGCACAGACCAGCGTGGAGGCATTGTGGTGCTAACTGTCTGCGATCCACTATTGTTGTTAAATGGCCCCTGAAACAATAGGCTGCATTCCAGTCCTGCTGGGCTCTGCAGCCAGAAACCATTTCTGCAGATGGGACTTGTGTTAGTGTGTATACGTGTGTCAATGCATTTTTTTGAAGTCTGCTCGCCTGCAGAGTGCATGTTTGTCTGTGTGTGGCCTCTCTGTCAGAAGAGGAGTTTGTCTCTGGATGAAATGACCTCTGATGGCACCTTTTCATGTCGGCCCCTTCATGATCACATTAGTGGACAGTCCTCAGAGAAAACGGATATGATAAGAAACAAAGGGAGAACAAGGTGGCATAGAAAAAAAGATGTCAAATTTACCATTTTCAGTGCTAAATTAATAAAAATCTGAACCAACAAAATTTTGTCCTTTCAAACAGAATTTAATTGTTTAAAGCAAGTACAATACATTCATGTTGTATAACAAAAGACAAATCCAGTGTCTTAGAATATGGTCTTCTGGAATGCTAAAAGTTGCCTCAGTGACCTATACATAGATAACACTGCATGAAAAGTGGGATTTTCGGCAGTTATCGGCACGGGAAATTCCTGTGAAACTTGGAATTCAGGGCTTTTA
>JARVJO010000024.1:23890384-23935122 GCA_031762555.1 Cynodonichthys magdalenae | reverse complement strand
TGGATGGATGGATGGATGGAAACTGATTGGATGGATGGATGATGGATGGAAACTGATTGGATGGATGGATGGATGGAAACGGATTTGATGGATGGATGGATGGATGGATTGATGGAAACTGATTGGATAGATGGATGGAAGGATGGATGGAAACTGATTGGATAGATGGATGGATGGATGGATGGATGGAAACTGATTGGATGGATGGATGGATGGATGGATGGATGGATGGAAACTGATTGGATGGATGGATGGATGGATGGATGGATGGATGGATGGATGAAAACTGATTTGATGGATGGATGAAAACTGATTTGATGGATGGATGGATGGATGGAAACTGATTGGATGGATGGATGATGGATGGAAACTGATTGGATGGATGGATGGATGGATGGATGGATGTAAACGGATTTGATGGATGGATGGATAGATGGATGGATGGATGGATGGATGGATGGAAACTGATTGGATGGATGGATGGACGGATGGATGGAAACTGATTGGATGGATGGATGATGGATGGAAACTGATTGGATGGATGGATGTAAACGGATTTAATGGATGGATGGATGGATGGATGGAAACGGATTTGATGGATGGATAGATGGATGGAAATGGATTTGATAGATGGATTGATGGAAACTGATTAGATGGATGGATGGATGGATGGATGAAAACTGATTTGATGGATGGATGGAAACTGATTTGATGGATGGATGGAAATTGGATGGATGGATGAATGGATGGATGAAAACTGATTTGATGGATGGATGGAAACTGATTTGATGGATGGATGAAAACTGATTTGATGGATGGATGGAAACTGATTTGATGGATGGATGGAAACTGAATGGATGGATGGATGGATGCCATGATATTTATAGACAGAAATATAAAGCTACATCCATTTGTGCTCCTTTGACTGTTTGCTCTTTGGTTTTCCTCAAACTGGGGATTGAACGCAGGACCTTCTTGCTGTGAGGTGTCACTTCTAACCACTGAACCATCCGTGATGCCAATTTTTATCAGCAGTCCAACCAAACTTTGATTGTTTGCAGCCAAGTGACCAACAGGCCACTTGTCCTCATTTTGAGGAACCAGTTTTTTGAGAATCAAGGTCTATTTCGATGTGCACAGCTTAAAACACCTGTATATAATGTGTAATAACCCATGAAGAAACACATTTAATTTGCAAAGCATTTATTCAGACACCTCAGTTGCTTCTTCCAACCTGGTGAGGGCAGGTCTGACGGCAAGATGTAACTTAAATTCTTCAAATAAAAATGCAACCAAACAGGCTTTTCATGGCATATCTTAAAAGAAAACAAAGGTAGGACACATAGTCTAGAAAGTAATTTCAAATAATTGAAGGAACTGATCAAGATATCATCAGTTTTATTTCACTAAAACAAGTCAAAACAAATGGTTTTGTGACCTAAAACAGTTATTTACATCAATGCTTTTTGTATTTATCTAAATATAGACCCTCAGAAATTTGTTACTACACACTTAAAGGACCAAAATAAGAGCACTCACATCGTTTCTCCCCAGCGTTTACGGTCAGCCTTGACTAGCATGCTGAGTTACAGCAGCAGGCGCCACAGCTAAAACATTTCAGGTGGAATTTGTGCTCCAGAATCTTTCTTTCAGTATCACAAATATTCAGATATAAATAGACCGGTAACTGTACACACCGTGCAACAAACGCTAACAGATCCCATGAGATCGAGTTTGACCAATATAGCTATAACCTCATCCCTTCTAACCTCAGGAGGATGAGCTTAGTGTAAAACTTCTGCATAAAAAGAGACAGAAAATATGCATCCCTTTAAGGAATGTTAGGTGTTTAAAATGATAAAATAAAAATGACTACCACCCCTCAGCAGAAGTCAATAAATATCAGAGTTTACCTAATGACCCATTAGGCTCTCATCCTAAATCAAAACTCTTGCTCAGGGAGCCATGCTCATTAAAACATATCACCATGAGGGTATCCATCAGTAATAGACCCACAACCTATTTAGAGTTTTGACCCACAAGAAGCATTCCAGATGGAATTTCCCTGGAGAAATGCTTCATTTGCATGAAAATCAGATTCTATTTCATTTTTCTTTTTTTTGTGATATTCTATTGATTCTCAAAGGAGTGCTGATCTGTTCTCCAACAAGGAGGTCAGAGGTCAGGGTGAACAGAGCGCAGCAGAGCTGGAGGAGATTAAGTATCAGGGGTTCACTGTCTCAAATAAACAAGGCTTCTCAGGTGAAGGACAGACTTGTTTACAATAACTTCCACTCCCAAATGTCTACAGGATGATAACAAATGGAGAGAAAAAACATGTCAGTGTTTGTAATGTGTGTTTTTGTTGTTTCTCTGCACCAGTAGAACCTCCAGAATTATTATTTTTTATTCAGGTGTACATATAAAGACCACAAAAAATCCTGGGGTATCACCAAAATTTTAAATCACTTTAGTGAGAGATTTCACTTTATGACTTCAGCAGATTAATCAAATTTACCAACTCTATTCCCAACAGGACGTCAGTTGAAAACAGGAAGCTATAACCTGCTCTATACTAATTTTATTTATTTTATTTATTAATTTTATTTAACCTTGTTTTAACCAGGTAAGTTAATCGAGAACAAATTTACATTTTTAACAGCGACCTGTTCAGAAAACATTAAAACATCATACAGCAGAAAAATGTCATAAAATAAATAAAGAAAAACACATAAAATAAAAATAATAAACATACTATACAGCAGGTACTTTCATCATGTACTGTGGTTGTTACTGAGCTTTAGTGTTTTTTGCAAGTTGTTCCAATCATTGGGTGCAGGGATACAAGGATTGACCTAATGATGAACTCTGATTCTGATTCAGTCAGAGTTAAATGCTCAACAATTTGGTAGGAGCCAATTGAAGGCACAGCTGGATGAGAGCCGGGAATTTTCCGATCAGTGCGTCATCTGCATATCAAAATATTTGTCAAGTGATACAGAAAGTAAACAACAAATATTGAAGTGGTCATATAAGATGTGGATACTTGAAACAATAGCTCTGGGTCCTCAGCCTCTGCCTCCCCTTCACTTTGACAACCAATAGAAATCTATACTCCTGGTGTGTTTACTAAGAAAACAACTTCAAATAAAACTGCAACTCCTTTGAAGCTTTAAAGCATTTAAATGTTTGAATTTAAATCTAGATTAAATGACGAACGATAGCACTCACTTTAAGTACTTCAGTTAACTTTTGCAGATTTTTGGAAGTGTATAAGATCTCAGGATAATGCAGGTCTATTGAAACTGTGTGTGAGCCCAGTTCCTCCTCCGTTTGTTGTTTCCACACAGCAGAATTTCCAGTTTCAGTCACCGATTCCTATTTTTGATTTAGACCAGTACACCGCAGCTGATTTACAAGTTTCCTGAATGGATCGGCCGTAGACCTCCCGTGTTTCCCACGCGTGTTTGAAACAGACATTTACAGATACTTTGTCGGTTAAACTATGTATGGAACAAACGCCTGAATGTTTTTATTGTATGTTCTGCTGGTGAATGCCACACATTTCGCTTGTGAAACTATTCAAGTCATGCAACATCACAGGACAGGTCGGGCCCGTCCTAAAGCCTGTGTGACGTTAAACTCCTGAGTAACTCCCAAAAGATCTAAATCTGCATTCTCTAAATTTAGACTCGGGTCAAATTGACAAAGCCAAGAATCTCTTGATTTTCCAGTTCGACCAATGTCTCGAGGACAGTTCATGAAGGGTTGAATTATTTTCTTACGGTAAAAGAAATAGTTTCCGGGATTTGTTTCCTCAATTTGACCTATCCTATAAGTTTTGTTTTAACTTTTATGTCTCCGTCTCTCACCAAAGTTATCCAGATTAGATCACGAGTTCATGGAAGCAGGAGCATCAACTTAATGTTTCCTTTTACCTGAGTTGTTCTAAAAAATGTTACAAAAGAGCAAAATCTATTTGCTGCTAGGGTAATGTGTTAAGAGCTGAAGCTGGGTGTGAAATAAAAACCTTTGCTGAAGTTAAAAGTGTGGATAAAGTGCTTGTTATTTGAATCACTCCGTTAATAAAACATGGTCTAGTTGTTGCTTTATGGATAGTCAGGAAAACATCTTTCCTTTCACCAATTTTGATAAAAACACGTTACACTAAAATGCAAAATGAATTTCATTAATAAATATCTGTGTAGAAAAAAATAGGAAATTTCTCTATCAATATTGCTGATAAAGCTAAATGAAGTTTTGCAACAAAATGAATGCTTTAATCAGGTAAACTTCTTTGATCTGGAGTTTCTTTTAAATTCATAATGTAAACCTTCAATTATCAAACCTCACTTAGCTGCCCATTTCCTTTTGAGTCGTTCCTTTCAGAGGGTTTTTCGGGTTCATTAGCTTGTTAAGGGGTCAACTTTCACATATTTGCCCTCACATCGTCAAGAACTTTTGATGTCGAGCAGGATTTTGCGTTAAACAAAATAACTACAAGCTTGCTAAATCCTTAACGCAAGAAAAAAGAAATCATATTTTCAGGGAAATATAAATTCTAATTTTTGAAGAAAAAGTCTTAGAAACTTAAAATGTGCCGATAAAGAGGTTTATTTCAGACTTAAGGATGCTCAATTAAAGCTGATATTCATTAGTAATGAAAAAGGGTTGGTAGTTTGACTCTTGTCCATCAACTCTTGTCCTTAGATGTTTTAGTCGTCTCTGCTCAGAAAACGAGAAGAACTTTACCTTTTCTCTTTCAACCTGGTGTCTCTGATTCCCCCAGACTCTAATGTCAATCGTTTATTACAAATCACGCATCTTTATTAGTAAAAAATGCATTTTAGTTGATTTTTAATATAAATAATTCAAAGATTTCAAGTGAAAACATTGAATAAAATAGTGAATGTTAGCTGCTCAGTCACCAAATGATAAAACATTCCCACTCTTCTCTTTGGGAAGAGAAGAGGGTATTTTTTATTGACTTCTGCTTTTGTTAGAATTACATCACTTCAGAGTTTAGACTTTTACACAAGCATATTTCAGCCTGCATTCATTTCTGTTTGCTGCTTCTTTTTTTTTTCTACCAGAAAGCCCCATTTGAGTTTATAATCATTCCTGCAAAACAGCAGCCTTAAAAACTTTTCATTTATTTATTTTCCATCCTCACTTCATCCTGTTCAGTGTCACAGCTGTAATTATGAAACCGTCAACACAGAGACACAATATGTTTTGGCACTTATGGACAATCTGGAGTTAAACATTCGTGTTTTTGGATTATTTGGAAACTGCGGTACATGGAGAAGCTGCATGTTTTATTAAAATGTTGCTAACAGACAGACACAAACACAGACAAAACCACTATCTTCTGCTTTCACCTTTGGCAGCAGGCGACAATAACAAACATTAACTTCTCCAGCATGTTTCTCCTCAGCTCACTGTGTCCCATTATCCTGTTTGACGTCTTAAATGCAGCACCGCTGAAATGCAGACAGAGAACACTTTGCTCGAGAACAAGGACCATGTTCTGCCATCCTCCTTTTCTGTTTTATCTCAATATATGTGTCTGTTTGTTTGCCTAACAGGAACATGTTGTTCTCCACAACAGGAGCCGTGGATGAAGGTTTTTTTTGTTATGGAGAACATCCAGTTTTGGGTCTAAGGGCTTCCTGAGTCGCTGCTACACTCCTGTATCAAACTTATTAAAAATAATCGGGGACGGCATGAAATTCATTTTGCAGACCAAGTATAAAAACATCTGCGTTTGGATTATTTTGTTTTATTGTTGCACATGCAAGGATTAAACAGCCCACTTGTTTTTAAGTTGAGACAAAAGTTCAACTTGTAGCAAAGGTCTATAAATCCAAAGTGTAAAATTACGAGCTTAAATTGTGTCACAGAGACAAAAACAAAAGAAATTCTAAGATATCAGGAGACCAAAGAAATGTGTGATGATTTTTCATGTTTTTAATTAAAGATTCTCACTCATCCAGCACATTCTAATTAATAAAGACATAGAATCGTTTTTATATTTTCCAACAAATTTTGATTGCTGATCACTTCTGCCTTTATTTTAATAAATTGAGGATCCTTCTGTAATCTGCAGAGTTATCGTTTCATCTTGTTTGCATGTCTCTTTACATGGAGTTAATTTGTGGCAGCATGGATGTGTGCCATCTTTAAACGCTGAGGCAGGAGCTGTCACAAACATAACCCTGCTTCACCTGATCGACTTTGCATAATTAGATAAACGATCACAACAAGAGGAGATTATCATCCATCTTGGGTCGAAGCCAAAACAGCCGTCCCCACCTGCCTTCACAGGATTCCTGTTTAGAACGACGATGCATGACTGACTGAGAAATGTTTGGAATTTGACTGAACTGGTGTGCTTCTGAAAGAAAAAGGTTTGGAGCGCTCGGGTGTGGTTTGTGCCTGATTCTTCCTGGAATGACTAAAGGTAAACAGAGGCCTTGCTGAATGGCCTGCAGCTCAGAGTCTATGTTATATAATGTGACGCCTGTTCTTGAGAACCAAGAGATAAATGCTGTCATTTCAGCACACCGCACCCTGAGGACAGCCTAAACATAACTGATCACTGAAGGAGCAGCTGCTGCTGCTTCAGGTGAAGAAGAAGAAGAAGAGTTGGAGGACTTAGCTTCAGTGTTAGAAAACATGATGTGAAGAGCAAGAAGGAGTAGGCAAGGAAAAGGGCTAAATATGTACAGATGGAGCAGAAAACTGAAAAGATTTCTTTCCAAGTTCAGTTCAGACTTTAGGCACCGAAAGTAAAATTAAATTCTCACAACAAAGATTTCTATTTATATAGGCAAACAAATATGATGGAAGAAGTTCTAGTTCGGCCTTATAAATAAAAATATCTCAATGACAGAACCGACAAGTGGCCAAGGCCGTCCATCCAACCTGGTTGTATAATGTAATGTGCAATGATGCATAAAACCCTTTTGAACCTGTTATAAATCTTAGAGCTTCATAATAAACAGTTCCCAGTGAATAAAGACATTTAAGAGAAGCATGCATGTATAAAATGTCCAGTGCAGACAGAAGCGCTGCATCAACCAGTTGCTTTCTAACCTCAAAAGATACATAATCTAATCCTGAAATAAAATCCCAATTTTAATCTCAGCTTCTTCACTTGCTGTTGAATATGGGAAGAAAACGACAAAGAATTATCAATTAAAAATCCTAAATATTTATGTGACACATTTCCATTTTCAGACCCTCAGTTGTAATACTGACTGTTTCATCAAATTTTGTGCAGAAAACGAAAAGTGGCTCCAAAAATTGTGTTCACACATCCTGAACAGCGTAGAATTCATTTGATCATAGAGTAATAACACACAGAAAACCTTCTATTCTAACTTTGGTTTGTATGTGGAATAAAAATATGCAAGAACAGAGAAAGTGTGAGTATCTAATTGTTCCGATGGTTAATTTGCCCAATCAGGACGCAAGCTCTGTTTGAAGCAACCGATCGTCGTGGTAACTGATGCTGGCCTCATCACCAGATCAGATGTGGTTTTGAACATGGCCAAAAAAATTACATTAAAAAAAAAATCAAAAGTGAGTGCTCGATAACCGCTTTTCTCCATTCTCTTTAATTGATTAATTTTATTAGAATTGTCAGTTTTTTTTTTTTTGACCCCTTTTGATTTTTACTCCAGTCAAGAAATTGTTTTCCACCAAAGCACTCCACAAAAACCATGAGGAAGCTGGAGTCACAGGACTGACCTACATCAGGCTAACTGTAGGTAAACGCGAATGTTTGGGACCGAACAGGTGTAGAATCTCATAAGATATCAAGGCTCCAGAAGCAGTTCAGATTGTTACAGAAACCTGCTTGACTTTACTCAACAGATCTGAGCCTAAATATGCGCCGACACGTCAAAACAGTCACAAACGGCTCTTCCTATTTTCAGTCACTCTGGTAAACAAACACACGTGGCAGTTGGGACCGGTTCAGACGTTGTGTCGAAGTTTTAAAGACATGTTAAACCCTGATTTGAAATAAGGAATTATAGATTATTTGAATGTTTTTGGACCATTTTGTTAGGAGGTGTTTTACCTAAACTGGACGTTTCAAACTGGAGATCTTATGTCGTGTTTGACGCATGAAGGTTTCTCAGGTTGCCAGCAGGTTTTTTTTTTCTTATTATGGTTGATGACTCTGTCTTGGTGACTCGTATTTGTTCAGGGCTTCCTTGTATCTCCCTTTACTTTTTAATCTCATACGTCTTTCCACTTATTTACTTATTTATTTTCTGTTTGCTAATCCCCCCCCCTCCCCCAGCCCCTGTTTCCTCCTCGTCTTCTGTTTGTTAAAGATGTAGCAAACATCTCTGGCCCATTAATTTTCCCCAGGTAAGTAAACACGACTCTCCCGCGTGGCTGCTGTTGATCCGCCGAGCCCTTCGCTCACAGCCTACGTCAGGACTGCAGAATGTAAACAAAGGCTGGGTTCTCCGGGGGCCGCGCCTCTCTCCCACGTTCTCACACCAGCAGCCGTGTTTGCAGTAGGGTTCCCTGTGCACATGCAGCCGCAGCAGGGTGTGATGGTGTACGGGAGGAAAGATACACATCCGTGTTGGTTACTGAGACTTTAGTTTATACGTAGGTTTTTGTTTGATTTGTCCACACTGTGAGGCGTTGGGAGTTTGGTGAGCTGTCAGTGAGGAGCTGCTGCAAAGGTCAACTTCCCATTAAAATAAAGATCATTTTACACAAGAGCCCTGATGATTGATTGAATGTTGATTCTACAGTTACACTTTTCTTACCCTGTTATTTATGTTTTTTGTACCTTTTTTTTGCACCCTGACTGTTTCTGCACACAAAACATTCACAAAACACAGTTCAGTTTCTTTAAACACTGGACTCTTTAAAACTGGCTTCATTATTCAGCTCTCGTGCTATTTTGTCTTGTGCTCCTTACAACATTTAGCTAGTGTTTGCTACTTTTAGCTCTTAGCTATTTGATATGTTCAACCTGGTTTTTGCTACAGTTGGCCTTTAGCTACTTGTATGCAGGAGCCTATTGTTACTTTTAGCAAACCTTTTGCAGCTTTTGGCTAGTATTTTGTTACTCTTAATTTTGCTAGGTAGGTTGGTTTAGGTAGGTAGATTGGTTGGTTTTATTTGGGTAGGTTAGCTGGTTTTAGGTGGGTAAGTAGGTGGGTAGGTTTGCTTTAGGTAGGTTGATTTAGGTTGGTTTTGTTTAGGTAGGTTGGCTAGTTTTAGGTAGATAGGTTGGTTGGTTTAAGTAAGAAGGTAGGTTGGTTGGTTAGTTGGTTTCAGGTAGGTAGGTTGGTTGGTTAGTTGGTTTCAGGTAAGTAGGTTGGTTGGTTAGTTGGTTTCAGGTAGGGTAGAGTAGGTTGGTTTTAGGTAGGTAGATAGATAGGTAGGTTGGTTTAGGTAAGTTGGCTTGTCGGTTGACTAGTTGGTTTCAGGTAGGTTGGTTGGTTGGTTGGTTGGTTTCAGGTAGGGTAGAATAGGTTTGGTTTTAGGTAGATAGGTAGGTTGGTTTAGGTAAGTTGGCTTGTTGGTTGGTTAGTTGGTTTCAGGTAGGTAGGTTGGTTGGTTGGTTAGTTGGTTTCAGGTAGGTAGGTTGGTTTAGGTAGGTAAGTAAGTAAGTAGGTTGGCTGGTTGGTTTCAGGTAGGTAGGTTTGTTTAGGTAGGCAGGTAGGTAGATAGGTAGGTAGGTAGGTAGGTAGGTAGGTAGGTAGGTAGGTAGGTAGGTAGGTTGGTTAGTTGGTTTCAGGTAGGGTAGAGGAGGTTGGTTTTAGGTAGGTAGGTAGGTTGGTTAGTTGGTTTCAGGTAGGATAGAGGAGGTTGGTTTTAGGTAGGTAGGTTGGTTGGTTAGTTGGTTTCAGCTAGGGTAGAGAAGGTTGGTTTTAGGTAGGTTGGTTGGTTGGTTGGTTTCAGGTAGGTAGGTTGGTTTAGGTAGGTAAGTAAGTAAGTAGGTTGGTTGGTTGGTTGGTTTCAGGTAGGTAGGTTTGTGTAGGTAGGTAGGTAGGTAGGTAGGTAGGTAGGTAGGTAGGTAGGTAGGTAGGTAGGTAGGTAGGTAGGTAGGTAGGTTGGTTAGTTAGTTGGTTTCAGGTAGGGCAGAGGAGGTTGGTTTTATGTAGGTTGGTTGGTTGGTCGGTTGGTTGGTTAGTTGGTTTCAGGTAGGGTAGACTAGGTTGGTTTTAGGTAGGTAGATAGATAGATATGCAGGCTATTATATCTACTTCTTGTATAATTCTTAGGATCAGAATTGTCAGGTTAAAGCTGTACAAAAATCAAGAATTAGAACCAACAGAAAACTCACCAGTTTATATGTAATTATAAGCTGAAGTAGGAAGCTGTCATTTTTCTATACCAAAAACGTTTTTTTTCTTCAGATCAAAGCAGCTGCTGTCATCAACCTAAGTGCTCCAAACTCATTGAGCAGAACCTGTGATTTGTTTGCCACCGTGTGCCCGCTCTGTCATTAACATCAACAACAATCCTCTGGGTCATCAGAGACACAAAGACTTTGAGCCACAAGGGCAGATTAGAGGCTGAGAGCCAAAAGCAATTCCCTCTAAAAAGAGTTTGTACACAAGGCCGGATGTGAAGATCTTTGAACATTTTACCGCCAAAAAGAAAGGCAAGTGGAACATCATGTTCCTCCAGCTCCGACTTTAATTAGATTGTTTATTTACACTAATGAAGAGGGTGGTTGTTTCATTCATTTTATCACAAAGGGAACATCAGATGTGAAGAAGACAGTGTGTATCTTCTGTAACAACACACAGACAGGATGTGATCAAGACAGATAGAAATATAAAATGAAGCTGAGGAGCAAAGAAGACATTCTGCTCAGCATTCCTGCTCGTCCCTGTGGGGACTGCATGACCAGATGACTCCACGTTCTGACAAACCCACACACCCAAACACACCCAAACACTCATACAGGACTCACAGACACTCAGCAAGTCGAAGATAAACACGACTCAGATGCAACACATTCGAAGGTAAATCCACTCTGGATGAAAAAACACTTTGGCGATAACAGCACGAGGAAACGTTTGTAAACAAAGAGTTATACTGAGGGAGTCAGACACATGGGGATTTTTGCTTTGGTCATGTTTTTGTTTTTCTTTTTAAGTTTCAGTTTCAATAAAAATATATTTATAATTTACTCATCTGCACATCCTTTAGCTGTGTTTCATTGGTTTTCTGCAGCAGAGAAAAGCTGAACAAACCACAAAGCTCAAATCTCAGCAAGACTTTGCTTTTTTTTTTTTTCAAATAAAGCATCAAAACGAGGAGAACAGGCGAGCAGCTGAGCTCAGTTCAAATGAGTTCAGTAAGTTCAAGTTGGCCATCCCGACCGGCAGAGGATGGGAATCTAATCAGAAAGCTCAGTCTTTTTCAAACTGCTCTGCTGCAACAATCAAAAGGGGGAGGGGGATTGGAAGGGGGGTCGTCTAAATTTCCTGATATGGGGTTTCCCAGGGAAACAGCTTGGAGCTGTTTCTGGGCCATGACATCACCCGGCAGCAACACAGAGGTGTTTTGATTCAGCCGGATAAGAAGGAAAAACTGGTGGGAAACCCCCCCTCCGCCAGCGCAGCAACAACAAAACCTGCCAGCTCCTCCACTCAGGCTACAATGCAAATCAACTGTAATCAGTAAGGGAGGGGAGGGGGGGGGGGGGCAAAGGAGAAAAGAGAAAGTTTGGGTGGGTGATGAAACCAAAAACTGAGACAAATGAGCAAACCCTTTAAATGGTAAGAAACGGGACAAAACCTTCCTGCACTCGTGGGGATTTCTTTCACTGTTCCACAACTTTGTCGGAGGGGAGTCTGTGGAGACATCTATTAATAAGCTGCATGAGTGTAACCTGCATCTGATTCTGTTTCTCATAGCATGGCTTGAATCATTCTGAAAATAAAAACCAGAACAGCTGACTGCCAGACAAAAAAAAAAAAAAAAACTCCCTGTTCTCTCTCCCTCTGTGGGAAGTTGGAGATAATCCCACCATCAACATTCTTCAACGGTGACACTGGGCTGTTTGTGTGACGCCAGTTTAAAATGTCACCACCGCCTGTTTCCCACGTGGATAAATGTGTACAGCCCATGCTAAACAACAACACCCCCCCCCCCACCACCACCACCACAATAACCCTCCTCCTCCTACCTTTCCGTGGGAAGGTGACAGGAGAGGACTTCTTCCTGGTTCAGCGCATTCCTCACCCACCCACCTCATGGTCGCCCACTCCTCTTAGCATCAGAGCATCATTAAATCTGTGCTGTAAATTGTTTTGGTGTGGTAAATATATTTATACATATAAACTTGATTTTGTTTTAGTAGCAGATATTTATTACAAATTTACCATCTTATATAGACATTTGAGGTTTATGAGATAATCTTGGTAACCGAGTTAACTAAAATATTTAATGACAGTGGTTTAAAGAAAGACTTGTGTAACCAGTTAGTGCTCAGAATCTGTGTTAAGGTTGACTCTCAGATACTACCACACCAGATTTTAGCTCAGTATCTGTAAAATTGACTGACTTATAGCCAGAAGAGGTTAGGTTAGGTTAGGTTAGGTTAGGTTAGGTTAGGTTAGGTTAGGTTAGGTTGGTAAAGGAGCAAGTACTGACTAACAGATCATAACGTCTAATTTAATGTTTTACAGTGATGTCATCAGACCAATAGAAACAAATGTGCAAAGTCTGGCAAAATACATAATTACAAAATGACAAATTCAGGTAGAAGAATCTTTTTTTTCCAACATGAAGCTTATGACAGACTCCACTGAAACATCTTGACATTTTTATTCAAATGGGTTTTAATTAATATAATTTTTTTATTGTTCTTGATTATATTTATTTTGTTCTTGTTTTTAGTTATTTGTTCTCTATTAAGCACTTTGTGAAGTCCGTGTCTGTGAAAGGTGCCATATAAATAAAGTTTACTTACTTATGAAGCTAATGCTTATAGCAGATGATGTAAGTACTTCCAGGGACGACCTAAAGAGTTTACTGTGTATTTTTGTCATGGAAAATAACATTAAAACAGCAAAGCAATGCAGGTTTGTTTGTGTTTCTTGTGTATTTTTGGTTAAAATATGTTTGTTCTTCATTCAGTAAAGTTTCTTGCACCCAGTATCCAGAAATGTTACTCAAGTAAAAGTAGCGATACTTCATAATATTAGGTAAAAATATGGTATACCAAAATGACTCCTAAAAGTACATTTTTTTTTCCCAAACTAAAGTAAATGTTAGTACTCGCCTCTGGTTATAGCTATTGTTGTGTTTGTAAGGTTGATTAGCTGTAGTAGCCATTTTGAATCAGATTTACTCCAAACATTAACTGATTGTACACATTTTTTTTTACCATTATTTAACCAGGCAAATCTGTTTTGCAAGGAAGGCCTGGAGGCAACTATTGTGCATGTTTTTGTGCTGTGGAGGAAACCGGAGCACCCAGAGACAACCCACATAAGCTCGAGGACAACAAGTAAACTCTACACAGAAAGACCCCAGGTCCGAACCGGGAATCGAACACAGGACCTTCTTGCTGTGGGGCATCAGTGCTAACCACTGATCCATCATGTTGCTACATAGATCTATTGATTACATTCTGAGAATTTAATGGAAGTCGACTCACTGGTTCATGAAATGTTTTGATTGACAACACATTAAAGCATTATTGTTTGCCTTTAGGTGGTGGAAAATAAAAACAATCAAACTGAAGTTTAGTGATGACACAAAACTATCAGACCCACATCTGTGCCTTTAGTTTAAGTGCTGCAGCCTTTAGTGGAACAAATGTGGGGGATTTTACCTCAACCTGTTCTTCAATGCCAGCTTTGTTTCCTTCCTATTTGCCACACTATTATTAGATAAATGCTGCTGAAGCTGAAAAACAATGTTTATGTTAGTTGTGTTCAACAATAAAAACAAAATTCATGTCAATTCAGAACTTGATCATAGTCAAACAGCACAGCTCTAAGATGATTATATATATTTTTTGTTTTTTTGCTTTTCTGGGACGTCAGATAATCCCCCTCTCTCAACACTGTCATTATCCAGAAGGAATTCCCAGGACAAACTAGGAAGTGTTTGTTTCCTATGATCTAAACCCCAACATGAACAAGTCTGAAGCCGACAAGCAGCTCATTGTTGTAACCGTTCACCGCCTCAAAGCCCTCCCGCCTTATTCTACACAAATTATACCCACTCCTCTTTAACAATGGGACAAAACAAGCCTTATATGGTCTCTCCGGTAATCGCATGCCTAATTGAGACAAGTGGGAATAATTTCTCAGAGGAACAGTCTGAGTGGCGCTACACAGGTATGCCAATAACCTCTGACCCTGAACCGGGCTTGTGCTGACATGAAAGTTGACCTGAGATGACCTTTAGGGTATACTGCAAACCTTCCCACAAAGACTGGCTTTTGATGTCTATTGGGGGGCTTTTCTCATGGTCCTGTCGGTCAAGACCTCTCAGATCCTGAAGAGAGGAGGGAGGGGTGGGTGATGGGGCTACCTGAGGAGAGGTCAGGCCACACCGTTACCCAGGTTACCCACCTCACAGCAACTCCTTTCTTCCTTTAAATGACCCCTAAAAACAATTTGCCCTCCCTAATGGACACCCCCCCCCCCCACACACACACACACACACACACGTCAGCTCACACATTCTGTGGTTCTTCCTATTTGTGGAGAGTTAAAAACACTCTGCAGCTGATGCGGAGGCCTGACAGATACTGTTTCGGTGTTTGTTTGTGTGGATTTAGGCGTGCGTCAGAGTGAGGTTGTGACTTCTGTGACCTGTGATCACATCTGAGGAAGATGCTCAGGTCTAGAACCCCCACCTTCATCAGTGATTTCCTTGGTGTCAAATCTTAAGCTGCACAAAACGATGACCCTGGAGGCCTTTTCGTCTGGCCAGAACCAATCAGTGTAAACGACACGGGTCGGCTTTGTTTGTCTGCGGGAGACAATGCTGCTCTTCCTGCTGAGCTGCAGGGCAGCTTTACGACCACCCTCTAATTATGTGGTAATCTTTGTCCACCACTTACAAGCACCTTGCTTCAGACTATTTCTGCAGCAGAACTGCCCGTCACTCCTCCAGAGTAATGGGCTGTCACCAGCACCTGTCACACAGCCTGTTCAGGGCTTCGACACGGTTTCCTCATCTGCTGGCACAAATCTGTTGACTCTGCCAATGAGCCTTTTCTTGTATTCATCCTATTTTTTGAGTCAGCGCTCAGTTGTTTGGTCTGCAGATTCACACTCCAGTCCAATAATGAGTGATGTCTGTCAGAGAGGGATTTCTCATCAACCATCGATTTTCTTTTGCTCATCGTCTTTTTGTCTGGTTCTACTTTTGGAAGTACCTTTTGAATAGATTAATATCAATCAAAAAGGGTGTATTCACACCAGGAAACTCCTTTGGTTCACTTGTTTGGTCCGGACCAAATGCAGACTTTATTTTTTTCGTTTGGTGCAGTTAGCATTCACATTGTGCTTTTTTGCAAGCGGACAATAATTTATTAAAAAAAAGCCACGCAGGTAACGATCATTGGACAGAAGTGACGGGGCCGGGATAGAGCACAGACCCCTAAATAAAGATAGTGCCATTAAAACAACTGCAATACCATTTAGAATAGCAAGGCTCGTTCAACACGGTTTCGCAATTATAATTTTGTGACGCGTTGGCAAATGCGTGTCACAACCCAAAGGAGAGGAGATGCTCAGCATTCCCTGACCCACACAGGCTCATTGTTTGTAGCATAGTGTTAGCGTTAGCAACACTGAAGGGCTAATGATGCATTCCAGTAGTCCTGGGAAGTGGTAATTTACCTGTTCCCATTGGTAGATTTAACCTGGGGCGCCCCCTCCAGTGGCAATATTCCAGTGGTAAAGTGGAAGAAATGAAATTGACCCCAGTTTCGATTTCAAGATGACAGCTACGCGCAGCTTTATAAAGTTAACTCCGTAACTTTTACTATAAATTATCTTTCTTAATTTTTTTGTGCATGTTTAATCACTCGCACAATTTGTGCATTTTCTGTTAATGCCTTACGTATTCAAATCAATGTTTATTTGCATGCTATATGTAGTAGAGCTCTCTTTTTGTCATTGTTTATATTGTAGCAGTGTTGCTAAGTTAGCGGCAGCAATACAATCGCCTGTCGGCTAACTGGAATGCGCTTTCATTTGGTTTGTTGGGAAATTACGTCACTACCATTTACCAGTTCCGGGAATACGATGTAAATGGAAGGCAACATAATTGTTACCATGATGCTTAGCGACGGTGGCTCATGAAGTCCAAAAAGGCACATGTTTCCTGTAGTTGTCTCAACTACATAGTATTTCTAGTCATTGAAGCCAGTCTGAAGTGAACTGCACCAGTGTTTGTTTGGAAGTGGATCAAGACCACTACAAAAATGGGTCTCGGTCCGGTTGTTTGATCCGCACCAGGGTTCGCATGAGTGTATTCATAAAAGGTCCGTTTATAGCGAACCAAATGTGTCAGGTGTGAATATACCCAAAATCACACCTGGCTGACACAAACACTTTGTGATGGACTCTTGCTAGTTAATAAACATAGCAGAACAGACGCCATGTGGGTCTTGAAGAAACTCTGAAACATAAACTGCACTTCACTCTACTGATACGCCTTCATTTACTCATCAAGATATAAGTTGTGTGAATCAATATTTAAATTGTATGGAGTTGTTGATGAGTGCAACACTGAGAATAAAGTCTTCCTCTAGAGGTCAAGCTAAGGACTTGCCAAATGTTATTTATCATGTTTCAGGCTTATAAAATGACAGTTTGTCTTGCTTGTTGCTGTTTTCCTAACCTAACATCTGTGTTAATACAAACATAGATGTGCTGAGGCTGCTAAATGTATCAATCTGCTGAGAGTTGAGTAAACTTTTGGATTGACTAGATCATCTAAATGCAATATAACACTGACAAAACTTGGAATACAGAAGTTTAAGCGACAAAAGATGAGTGATCCCATTGGTTGGCTGCAATACAATTTTCATATCCCGCCCTTCTATGTAAATGAATGGGACGATTTTTAGCCAAAAAAAATGTAGTTCTCTTTTGTTGCGTTCAAATATGCATTTTTCTCAACATGTTTCGCTTCTGCTATACATATTTTTTAGGTTGAAAGCCTGTAAGCGAGTTGGAAGGTTGTATTTTTATACATCGCAGGAGCTAGTACTCATATTATGGCGCCAAAATACAACTTGGCAGCACCTAAAATGGCGGACTGATACATTCTTGACGAAACAAACTAAATGCAAAAGCATAGTTTTAGTATTAGCATTGTAGTGTTTTTTTACTTTGTCATTTATTTAAAAAAATGTTTCATAAGCCTGAATTTAGTTTGGCTTTTAGCCTTGCAGGAGGAAGATTTCTGCCCTTTTTCTTCACCTTTTGTATTCTGTGACCAGTGCCACAGCTCATAAAATGGTAAATATTGATGACTAATTACCAGAACATTACTTTAAAATGCCCAGACTATCCTTTCAGGACAAGCATAAAATGAAAACCTACTTTCCAGTTTATCATTTCTTTGCCCTCTGTCGGCTCTGTGTGAGCTACCGCTCGTCTGGTCCATTAGCAGTCATTTCTCCTGTCTCCTGCAGAGTGGCAGCAGGTGGGTTTTGCAGCAGCAGCTGAATAAGTGATTGGCTGATATTGTGACGTATGGACAAACAGGGGTTTTAAGTGCAGACAAGTGGCATAACCTTCTACCCCTGTGAGTAAGACAGGGAGGAGGGAGAAACACGAGGTTTGAATCATTTCCTCTGAGGACACATTGGGCTTAGTTAATATGTTACATAGGAAGTATCATAATGTCCCGATGAAGGGTGGTGAGGGTGGAGTACCGGGCCAAATATGCATCAAAAGGTCAAAGAGATAAGAAAGTTTATAGGCTGCCTCGCTCTTCATCATCAGTACGAATATAAAGTTGCATAACTTGTCAAAATTGAGCAGAAAGTGCAACTTTAAGTGCACGTTATCCCCACAAAGGGTTCTAACAACGAAGTGAATTTAAGGTTTTGCATATTAGAATAAACAAAAGCATTTCAGCATCAAATACAAACAAATGCAACATCTACAGGAAAAAAAAGTTTGTGCAAATTAAAAATGCAATTCAGGTTTAGGCGCACAGTGAAGCATTTTTTAAGTAGATATACTTCAGTGTTATGCAACATTCTTCTATGCAGTTTCTGTTTCTTTAGAAAAAGGAAGTAATTCTTAAGAGCCTGGTTATTGCATATGTAAATCATAATATCAACCGAAGCTCTGTTCTTTTGTTTTTTTTTTTCGCTCCTCGTAGCTTATTCAATTTCCATATGCTGAGCAAGTCTGACACATATGAAAAAGTTGCTAATAATGTGAGCCGATCAGACATGCGGCGGCACTGGCCTCTGCGGATCTGTCCCGTCGTAAAAAGTGGGATGTCCTGCCTCGCTGTAAGAACTTGCCGCTCTGTCCTCAGGGGAAACTGAGACTTCCAGATATTGGTGCGAGCAGCTGGTAGCAAACTAATAATACGTCCCTCTGACAGATGGGGTTGGATGGCTGTCATCTGAGCCTTGCTGATCATGCAGGCAGGCATATCTGCAGCCTGCAAAAAAGATGTGCTCACTGGTGGCATTTTCGACGTCATTCTCCTCGCTTTGGACCACTCGGCTTTCATGCACCTCTTCAACGACCCTGACTGAACATGAACTCAAAGCACTCGCAAGGCCTGCGTCAAAAATACTTTAACGCCCTCACAGCTGTAAAGGTACTCAATACAAAGTCTGGAAAATATGTCAAAAGAACATTGGATAACATCCTCACAGGGTAATCTGGGGTTTCTCTAAATTAAAAAGTTGTAAGCAGAATTTGTGCCATTTGACAGTTTTGATGTGTTTAGTTTATAATTGCTCTATTTGTTCAGTATTTTGTGTTTGCATTAAACTTGAGCAAAAAAAGGAATGAAACTTTTTGGTTTGAATGTTTTCACCAAAATGTCTTCGAGATTTTACGGTTAGATTCTGTCATATTTGTCCTAATGTGTGTCAATCACATGACCCAAGCTTCCTCGTGGTTTTCAGCGGATTTTGCAGAGTGCTTTGTTTTCCTGGACTGTGAACCTACATTCTAGAATTGCATATGTAGAAAACTGCTGAATAAACTCTTTCAAACTGCACCATTTTATGTGTCAGGGATACTGTTTGTGTCAATGTATACATGTAAAGGGGAGATATCATGCAAAATCCACATTTTGTTTTTAGCCGTTAATAGATTTTGTTGTGGACTTAGAGTCTCTAGGGGTGCAGAAAAGTTGTGTGGATATCTTTAGATTCTGGTCGGGTCATATTTTTCAACCTGTTCAGTTTTCTCTATATTCTATTATGTTTTCTGAACTGTTACATCACAGTATTTGCAACAGAACTTCTAAATAAGGTCTGGACTTATCAACTACAATTTGGTGGTCTTCGTTCCCCTTTGGCTCTGGGTCAGACTCTGGCTCTGGGTCAGACTCTGGCTCTGGGTCAGACTCTGGCTCCAACATCTAAGGCTGGATGGACAAGTCTTCTGTTGTTGACATCTTTTATCTATCGGCGGGGTGTGAAGTGCCTCGTTTGGATTTAAAGAGACAGTCTCAAAACGAGTTGATTTGAGACACACCTCAGAAAGAGGATGAAAGAGGGGCTTGTGGAGTTACAATAAGGAGGAATTCAGATTAGTCTGTGGATCGATACTGAAATATCGATACCACCAACAAAACTGAATGCACTAATATCGATACTAATATTATAATATCAATACTTTGATGCTTCAGTTATTTCAGGTACTCTATATCACTAACAAAAACACAGTGGAAAATAACTGAACTATTTATCTTGGAGGGAACTACTTTTTCTTCCGCCTGGGCAAAGCGTCAGCACAGTGGTACAATTACTCAGATTACATGTTCAGTATGTACGTTATTGTGTTCATATAACGTCATTTAAGACTCAAGTTTTCACTTGTATAGACGTCTTTGATAACCAAACAATTTATTTTAATGTTTTTATTATTTTACTTTATTTCATTATTGTTAAAAACACAATTTTCATATATTTTGTGTCCTCCGTTTGGTTTTTCTGTTGTATTAGCTCGACTACTTTGAATGAGGACGCTACATCAATATGCTTTTTAAATTATTAAATACATTACTCTGTTGTCTTGCATTCTTTATAAAGCTGTGAAATACTTTTTGAAGCACCAGATACATTAGGTGTATTTGCAAAAAGTATCATAATTGGATCAGTATCACCGATACCAGCCTGAGTTTTAATTGGTATCACAATCAGAAAGAAAATCAGTGGTATTGAACATCACCAGTTCCACTTTATATAGAACCCAGCTGAATGGTTTAAATGTGAAAAAGAAGGATTTAAAAGCACAATGTGTCTCCTTTAACTGCTTTGAGTTTATTTAAATGTTCATCAAATACTATGTATGACCCAAATATTTAATTTTACTGTGAAATTTTTACTGCAAATCTTTTTAACAACAGATGAACAATAACATGAGCAGGCTCCTAATTTTCGGAGGGGTTATTAAAGAAAAGACGGGGATTAAGTGAGTCAAATCTACTCAGGAAGATCATTCAAAATTTTAATCTGGACTCAGAAACAGCAAGTAGCCTCTTTGTCTCAGGACCTCATGCTGAAGACCGCAGCTTTGAGATTTAGAGGCTTAAAAACAATCAAGACCTCGGCCGCTGTAATGACACAAATACACGCGACTTAAATAAAGGGCAACATCCTTGAAGTACATATGAGACCAAAAATAAATACATATATATATATATTTATATATATATACAGTATATATATTCTGATTAACTAATCAAAAAAGTGGTTAAGTATTATGTTTTTGCACAAGGAAAAAACTTCTGCTTTGTTGACAGCAGACTAACCTGTGGTCTTGTTGCCTCCCTTTCTATAGGAATGGGGCCACATTCCTTTGGAAGGAGCTAATTTAAATATTCTCTGTTTAAACACTTCAGAAGGTAGCGAAGGAATTTGCCCGGGGCATTTCAAACTCAAATATGAACAGTCCTCTGAAGTTTTTTCCCTAGCAGGCCATGACCAACATTTTTTTCCTATTATTTTAGAAGTACCAATTGCAATAAAGGCAACTGTGAGCTTTCAGTTTGTATTTGTGCTCTGATTTGTTGAGCAAAGGAGGCTTTGTTTACATGGAATTCATACCCATATTTCAGAATTGCATTAGAGTAACTGCATCATGTTTGTTGTCATATTTGCAATAACCGGTTGTCAGTTTGAGCTGTGGTTTCAGTTTGCTGACTGCCACAGATCATTACGATTTGCAACGTTTCCATGAAAATTCAAAGGAAAACAAAAGGTAAGTTAAGCAGGGGGGTTGGGAGAGGAGGGAAGGAGCATGCCATTTAGACAATATTACCATGCGCGGGAAAAGGAGGGTGGAGAGAGGCAGGGTATGAGGAGAGGAGGGGTAAATGGAAGTCTTTTTATCTCTAGTTTCCCACATCCTGTGAACGGCTGCAAACGCGGCCACCCAATTTGAAAGAATGAGTGGAATGCGCCTTTTCTTACCCCCCGCCCCCCCTCTGCTCCTGCTTTGATGCGCAGCCAGTCCAGAGAGGCATCGTTAAAATAAAGAGCTGCAAAAACCTGGAGCTCACAATAAACCCCAGCCAGCAAACCGCTGGGTTTAATGTGAAAACGATCAGGTAAATGGCGGGCTGTTAAAAGTGATTAACTGCTCTCTAGGGTTGCATGCATATGTCTCATTGTCTTTAAGTCTGGGGTTGCATGCATGTGTCTCATTGTCTTTAAGTTTAGAGCAACTTTGAACAAAACAGGAAAAAAAAACCCCAAACAAAACCATAAACAGGAAATATTTCTGTTGACAAATGCAACTGTGTTATAGCTTTTAAGTTAATGATTGTAACAAATATTTAAGATATGTCAGGTCAAAGTTTAAGTCTATTAAAATTAACATGACAAAGTTGATTTAAAAGTAAACAACAAAAGTATTTATTTGTATATTCTATCTGTTTCGCTCCTCCTTCATGAGCACTTGGCTTTGAATTTGCATTTCCCTCCAACATGAGTTCATTATAATACATTATTGTAAACCTTTTTTTCTCTCTCTCTCTCTTTTGGCGCGTTTTGATTCCCGCCACGTCTGTCTACCCCGGCCGGTTATAAGCTTCAGTCTATTTTCATTCTCTGATTGACGTTCTTTTCGAATGCGTTCCTGCGTTCCTATTGGTGCAGAGAGCGGAATGAGGCGGGTCAATACTGAAACGTCAGTGCCCACGTGACCGGTCTCTTACTACGGCTTTATAACCGTCCTACCCCCGCTTCTGCTTCCAGGAGCCGGTGTCTGGCTGAGGCATTGGTGTGTTTTTGTCTTTGTGCTACGCGCGTATTGTTAATTTTACTCCTCTGTTTACAAATATTACAAGGAACGGCGGCGGTTTTGCGTTAAGGAATTCACATCCAACCATCGACTCGATATTTTTATTTTTTATTGTTTGGCTTCTGTTGTATCTGGAACCACAACAGCTACGCGGGATTTTCTTTTCTTTCTGGATGAAAGGATTCCTGCCGCATTTTCGTCTATCCTCCAACGTGGACTTTTCCAGCTCATCGCCGGCGACCACATTCATACTGGAATAAAAACCCCACACGGAACGGGAGAAGGACGCTTCGCTGACCTGTTTTTTTTACTGGATTAAAGGAATGCTGCTGTCGAAGCTGGCTCACATCTCCGCCGTAGATATGCCGGCGAAAATCCAGCTCCAGGTTCAGCAAGGTTAGACGCCCTTTTTTTCTTGGTTTGCTGCGTTGTCTATGGAGGACGTGGCTCCCACATGGGGGTCACTTATATTTTTAAACAATGCGTTTTGTTCTGATATCAAGCCGAAGACGGAAATTTTGATCAGGCGTTTACCAGGTGTATCTTTATTTTTGCAGTGAAGGAGAAGGAGCCTTTTGAGAAGCTTTATCAGGTCGGAGCTGTGATGGGCAGCGGCGGTTTCGGCACCGTCTACTCCGGTACGAGGACATCAGACGGAGCTCCGGTTAGTACTCTTATTTAATTTAACACCACCCTTTTTCTAGTGAATATATGGTTTTATGTTTGATTATTGTACGTGTGGTGTAACGCGGTGTTTTATTTTGCTATGCTAGGTTGCTGTCAAACATGTAGCCAAGGACAGAGTCACGGAGTGGGGAGACCTGGTAAGAGACATTTTGTTCGTTGTTTTTATTTACATGCGAAATGTTTTTAAATCGTTACGAATCTATTTACGTGTACTGCGAAGTTAAATTCGGCGCTATTTCGACGTGTAGACGGTAGCTAATGTTTTATTTGCGGTTGTTTCTTTAGCCTAACGGCTCCCGGGTTCCCATGGAGATCGTGCTGTTGAAGAAAGTGGGAACGGGCTTCCGCGGCGTCATCAAAATGCTGGACTGGTTCGAGCGGCCCGACAGCTTCATCATCGTGATGGAGAGGCCCGAGAACGTCAAGGACCTGTTCGACTTCATCACCGAGAAGGGCGCCCTGCCCGAGGAGCTGGCTCGGAGCTTTTTCCGCCAGGTGCTGGAGGCCGTGCGGCACTGCCACAGCTGCGGCGTGGTGCACCGCGACATCAAGGACGAAAACATCCTCATTGACCTCCGCACCGGGGAGATGAAGCTCATCGACTTCGGCTCCGGAGCCCTGCTGAAAGACACCGTTTACACAGATTTTGATGGTGAGCATCTATTTTATTTATTTTCTTACCAGCCCTCCTTTAGCCCAAATAGATATGTGTGTGTGGCCTTGTGTAACAGAAATTCCCCAGGTTGTCACCCTCACCAATGCTTTAGATTTGTCGCCCCCTACCAGCAGGAAGTGGTATTTTTACAACTCAAAGTTTGTAAACAAAGTCACATGTCTGCTCCCCCTCCCTCCCACACACACACAAGCACTGGCAGTCACGCAGCCTGGCACCTGATAAAGATTTCACAATCAGGCTCAGCTGGTTTTCTTATATCTATCTCTGCAGCTCTGTAGGTTGTTTTATTTTCAGTATGACAGATCAGTTTAGGCGATACGCCTACTTTCATTTATTTGGTGTTATTCAGGTTTTAAACTTGAGTCTCTTTGTTTTTGTCTGGCAGGCACAAGAGTGTACAGTCCACCCGAGTGGATCAAATATCATCGTTATCACGGGCGCTCCGCCACAGTGTGGTCCCTGGGCGTTCTGCTGTATGACATGGTGTGTGGAGACATCCCTTTTGAGCACGACGAAGAGATCATGAAGGCTCAGGTTCTTTTCCGTAGGAGAGTTTCAGCAGGTAAGCTCATCCTGACCACCTGTGAGTATAGTTTTTCTGTTGTTCTTGAGGACTAATTGGTTTCCCCTCCTCCCCTCAGAATGCCAGCAGCTGATTAAGTGGTGTTTGTCCCTGAGACCCGCCGACCGCCCGTCGCTCGAGGACATCCTCAACCACTCGTGGATGCAGAACACGGCCTCCTCGGTGGTGCCGGCCACTGTGCAGACCGGCACCGCGCAGACTGAAAAAACGACCACGGAGATCCGGCTGCACAGCATCGGCCTCGAGCCCACCCCCGTGGCTGTGGCTCGATGATGGCGGCAAACTGGACTGTGCTGATTCAAAGAGACTATTGCAAAAAGAAAATGTAATAGACTTTTAAGCATAGAGAGGTATACGACCGTGGAATGGGTGCAGATTGCACGTTCTGGCGGGGCCATCGCAGACCGTCACCCTGTGGTTTTATGGTTTTAGCCTCTCCGCTCAGCTGCTTGATGTCAACTGCTGACAGTGCCACAGCACCATCCTCACCAGACTCTGATGGGGGGCTGCGGGTGCTCCTAGATCTGTAAGAGGGTGAGCACCTGCACCGAGCGTGCTGGCGCTAAACAAGTCCCGAGTGTCGTAACATCCTGCTCTCTTCCTCGAGGTGTTGAAGAGATGCCTGCGTTTATAAAAAGTGCCTTCTGTGAAACTGTTTAAGTGGGGAACCTGAAAATACTTGAATCTGTGAAATCAAACAGGCGACGACCTTTTTTATATTTCACACCCTCGTACACGACTTCTTGTTGACCGTTCTTTCCTCTCCGTGGGCCTAGATCAGTAAAGCCCACGCCCCTCACAACCACTACTATCACCACTACTCTTAATGTCATTAGCAACCAGACAACCTCATAGCTCCGGCAGCGACTCGTGCAAACAAACAATTAAAAAAAAGAGAAACACTGGACTTACCTCAGTCTATTTGCTTTTAGCATCCACCTCTACTCTACAACCCGTTTTCCCTCCTCTTCTCGTGTTGTTGCTGCACGAAGCTTTCAATTCATTCACATCAACCCGAATGCAACACAGCAATGCAAACGTGATCGTACATACGAACATCCTCTGCTCTTTAAATGCTTCTTTTCACCATTTAAGCCGTGCCTCACACAGGTCTTAAAGAAAAAAATCCAGTGGGGACAAGATTTGTAAATAAGAAAGATATTTATTAAAGCTGTGACTCCTCTCTCACAGGCAATGAGTTTTTGTTTTGCAGAGTTTATTTATTTATTTATGAGAGAATATTTGGCTGTTTATGAATGTCTATATTTCATTCCAGTCACTGAAGGACCCACAGATTATTTAAGAGAAAAGCAAAAGTGGATTTTTTTAAAAACCATATTTATGGCTTGATTTTTTTTTTAAAGAGCAAGATGTGTGTGTTTGTGTAAATAAAGTGTAAATAGTCCCAAAGCACTTCCGTCTCGATGTATGTAAACATCTAACGTCTACTGATGGTAACTGGTGTCAACATGCTGTCTTCTGAATGGTGTGTGTGTGTGTGTGTGTGTGTGTGAGTAAATGTGCTGCATGATCGCAGCTTGGATTGTCTTTTTTCATTCACTCAACCTAGAATTGTAAATTATGTTAGAAACTATTTTTTTATGATTTGAATAAATATTTTTTTTTAACTATGAACCTTGACTCCTGCATTTCTCCCTGTGATTCTTGTTAAATGTGTATTTTGGAAAAAAAAAAGAAAGTGTTACTGTGGGCTTTATTCAACGCCTACGGCGAGTTTAGTGGGTTAGAAGGTTATACAACTTCCTGTTTTGACACTTTTTGTTGAAAAACAGTCGATGTGTGAAGCTGATGGAGCGATAAGAGCAGAAGGCAGATGGTTAAAAAAAAAAGGGCAATGAGTTTATTTTGTGACAAATAGGAAATCAGGTTTAGTTTTGGTGCTTTTTTTTATACAATGAAGATTTCAATAAAAATTGCAGGAATTGTTCATCAAACAGCTATAAGTGATTTATTTTATTCACAATGATGCCTTTCAGCCAATCCACAGCAAGACAAACATGACTATAACTCAGTAAATTTGTCAAAGTTTGAGCTAATATTGGGAGGTAGTAGTTGAGAGTCCTGTTAAAAATGAATGCAAAACTCTGGAAAACAGAAATTAAAAGAAAAAGAGACAATACAAATATCAACATGCATGTTACACTGCAGGGCTTTTAGGGAAAATTTAAATTTTTTTTAATTCATAACATGAGTTTTGCATCAACTTCCATCTTTATCAGTTGAAAGCTGCAGCTTGTCTTCTGTAATCTTCCTAATAATGTGGGTTTGTCTCACGTTCAGAGCTGTGATGGTGACCGGCAGGCTGCGGCCTATCAGGAACCTGTTGTCTTGGTTCAGAGAGGAGTTGTAGGTTTAATCAGCGATGAGGCTCCCAGGGGAGGGAGGAGGGGTTGATTCCTGGCCTCAACACTAATCTTCAGAGACGGCGCTGCCTGGACCCCACCTACAGCGAAGGGAAGATTTACACAACAGCAACAAATGAGGTTACTGCTGATCCCATCAGTCCCTGTTAGTGTCTGTCAGGTGTGTGTGTGTGTGTGTGTTTACCTGCTGGGAGCTGAAAGAAAAGTGTTGAGGGTTCTCATCACCAGGCTGTTTACAAACTACATTTACTCCATTACAATACTTAAGTCATTTTTTTATTACTTTTATTTTGTTACATTCAAAACCTACTTTGTTAATTTAAAATTTAACACCTAGTTACTTGTTACAAATTAAAAAAATGACAGGAACTCATGAATAGAGTGTTGAATTTTTTTCAACCAAGTTATGTCAACTGGTTCTACTAAACCCAGTTTGGTTAGTGGAACCAGTTTGGTTTCTTATGTGTAAAAGTACTTTTACTTTCCCAGTTATTGTGAGCAGTTTTATAACGTTTACTTAAATACTTTTCTTATTAGTGAAAATCATTTATACCAAAGTCATTTTTTGTTACTTTTACTTTGATATTTCCCTCAAAAACTTGATATATTCTGTCTCTTCTTGTTGACGGACTCAGAGTTACCGGTCCAGGTTATTAGTCATAAAAACTCCCAGGGATTTGTACTTCTCAGCAATTTTCACAGGGGACACCCCCCACCCCCACCCCCGGGTGAAAACAGGGGTTAAAGATGCCATCTTTGTCACATTGCTGCTTAAAGCCTTTAGCTAGCTTTTTGCTACATGTAGCTTCTAATTATGTTTTTGCTTCTTTTACCTTTAGCTACCATTTTGCCACTTTTATCTTTTACATCGTTGGTGTTCCCACAAAATACCAGTTGTTGCAACTTGTGACCCCAAATATTACTGGTTTAAAAACTCTGTTAAACATGGGCAGAAAAACTATATCTGTGAACATAATAACAATGTTACTACTTTTATTAATTTATTATTATTATATTTATTTATTGAACTAATTACAGTATTAGGGCTGGGTATCACAGAGCTCACGATACAATACATGCAGTTGGATTCGATTTCCATTTCAACACATTACTTTTTTTACTTGTATTTTTGTGTGAATGTAATGCTTTTGTGATGCTTTTAATTTTTTTTTGCTTTTATTGTGAGGCATTTTGAGTTTATAGCTATGAAAGGTGCCATATAAATAAATTTACTTACTCACTTACTGCTCAATTCTATTGACTCAATAAAACTAGCAACATATTATAAACTTATATTATATATTTATAATGATATAAAACAAAATGTGTCCAAATGTCAGCTTTTAAGGACAAAGGCTTCCAGAATACTGCTGGTCATTTAAATTAATCAGTCTCACTTCAGCTTGCTCTGAACAAGAACCATGCATCGTTACACTGCCCCCTAAGTTTTTTTTGTTTTTGGTGGGGTGGGGGTAATCAATATTAAAAGAAGGAAAATCATATTATTTTTAAAAATATCGATGCTTGTCACGTTGTTGGACCACCAGAGCTACTGTAAGAGGAGACCTTGTTGTACCGTTTAGACCAAGTACATTTGGTCAGAAGTCTTTTTCAGTAAAAGTTTCTCTTGATTGGAAGAAAAAGCCAAAAATCACAAGAACCTTATTTTTATGACAGCACTAATAATTATGGTGAAAACATTCCATTGACTATTTATTTGGATTGAAATGGATGTCTGGAAATCATGTGACTTGATGTTTTATGACCCACAGAGGGGAGCCCTACCCCAACTTTGGGAACCTTTTACATAATTTAGCATTTTATTCTGCTTTAACAGCTCCGTTTTAATTAATAGTAAATTTCCAGCTTTCATTAGTCGTAAAAAGCAACTTCGCTTGTTCAACATTGTTTTAATTTCCACATAGAAGATAAAACCATCCTGAGACAATTTTCTGATGAGCTCTGTTTTATTGGGCTGAATTTCGGGAGAATCCAGGTAGTGCCTCAGGTGCCTGACGGGTGCCTCACCCATCGTGCCTCTCACAAAGTCAAACTGTCACTTTTGCAAACTCCTCGAGCAGCACCCACTAATCTGGGCCCTATCTGGTTTCACATCAACTCGTGCAAGCCTTTCACTTATATTTTTTATTCTTCAGAAGCATTTTAAGCCCTAACGTTCAACAGAGTTTTGATTGGAAGACACTCAGCACGACTCGCTGCGTGTATTTTTAAATCTGATAATAATAGATAAAGGAAATCAAAGAAGCCACACTAAAAATAAAACATCATTTTCAGCGTGAACTGAAAATGTCAAATCGTTTGATCTTGTGGCAGCTTTCTTCTTGTTCATCAAAAAAAACAAAAAAAAAACAACACTTCATTTCTCTGAAGAGGCCGCAGTGTTCTGCAGACCACACGCTTTCCACGAATGACACAACTGTTCATTTCCCCTCTTGTTCTGAGAACCTCACGCTACCTCAGAGTCTGCATGTCAGCTCGTGCTGCTACAAATGTCCAAAAGTGCTGCCAATGGGATTTAGCAGTTCTTCATTTTTTCCTCGAACAGAGCATTGGAAAGAAGCTGGGGTGGTTGTTTAGTTGGAAAAGTGAAGAAAACGTCACGTTTGACCTGCAGTCGTAGTATTCTCCAAACAGAAACACATTGAAAAAAACAGTTGTCGTCTGTTTTTTACAGAGTTGAGCCTGATCTGGTTTAAGGTTGATGAAGTCTGAAACTCAAATATTGCATAAATAATGCTTTTCTGCACCGAAAAATCTGTTTTAGGAAGTTTTGTCAAGGTAACCTATTCCTGGTTTTTGTTTTATATCGTATTGCAAGTCAGCCTGACCTCTCTGGGTCACCGCTTGTAAATGTTTGCAGAAAAACTTTGTCCCACAAAATGTCAACCCCCTCTCTCTCTTAAAAATTAACTGTAAGTGTCCAACGAGCTGTTTATTACCACCAGTTCATCGAAGAACTATTCACGTAATTTACCTTTAAAATGAAATATAGCACAGAGTTGAGGGATTTGCATGTGTATTTTTCTTCAGAGCTCATTTCAACACTGAGTCACTGCAAAAAAAAAAGGCCATGAAGTCAAAAAACCCTTCCATTGACCTTTTTACTGCCAAGTTTAGCCTTTTAAAGGAAAGACCCACACGATTCATTTCTGTGTCATTAAAAGTGTCATTTCTTTTAAAACATCTCACCCACAGCCCGTATTGGCTCAAGCATTTTTCTTAAATAATTCTTCAGAAGTCGGAGCTGATTGGCTCATCGTTGTTTTGTTCCCGTAAGTCAGAAATACAGTTTTGTCTTATGAGAAAGAAACAGAAAGCCCGGCTGTTGCGTAATCGCCCTCCTCCCTGTTCCAACTGTTAGACGCAGAGCTGTTGGGTAATGTTGTCAGGAACCGTCCCCGCCGCCCCCACCCTTTATTTCTCACTCTGTCTCCATCTGCACATATCTCTTCTTCTTATCAGCCTGTTTAAAGATAACAGCATGTCCCCAGTTTGTTGAGGGATGAACAGGAAACCATGAGAGCGCTGGTTAGGCCTGATGAGTGCACAGCTGAGAAATGTTCAGTGTTTACCCATGCATCTGTCATGAATTGCATTTTAAAAAGCATTCCACCCCCCCCCCCCCCCTCCAGCCGGAATGCTTCCTGCAGGTGGAGCATGAGTCTCCGCCTCCAGCTAATGAACATCCTGATTGATAGATTGGTTTCTCATCCTCGGTAATGTGGGCGTCGCTCCGGTCTGTTAAAGGAGCGGAGCCGATGAGCTCTTGATTTACAGGTCCATCTACGTTCTGAACCTCACCGGTGGTCAGGAGGTGGATCGTAACTGAAAATTCATAATCCTGAAAGAGCAGGAGTCTGCAACCAGTGGCTCTTTGAAGCTTTGAGCAAAACTAACACTAGGTTACATTTTTTAAATATTTGTATGCTCACGACAAAAAAGGCTAGAGGAGTAGCCACATCCGGCCCGCGGGCCACCAGTTGAATAGCCCTGTAATAGAGAGTGTGACCTTTTTTTGGCCAGGCGGTGTAATAAAATAAAATAAAATAAAATGTCTGCAGTTCAGTTGTAGTTTTTATTAAATTATATACAATAGAGTGTTGTCTTTGTTTATATGAATATGGTCTTCTGTCCAAAAGTGTAAGAATAATAAACTAAAATAAAGTACAATTTGCTATATATGTTTACTTTTGTGATGTCACCCCACAGGCTGAAACCTGAGCCACCAGTTGATAATCACAGTTGGAGCGGCTCCAAACACATTTTATTAGTGATCTAAGAAGCAGAAATGTCTCTTTTGATTGTAACGGTTGCAGACTCCTGTTCTACGATGATGAAACTCAGTCTAAAAGATAAGGTGAAGCAATCTGTTCCTTCAAAGTTTCTTTTCTATTAATGCACAACAAAACATTTTAGTGTATAAAAAGTGATGGACTGTTCCTTTAACTTCACACACAAACTTTAAGTGAAAAATAGCAAAATAGCTTCGGTTCCTGCTGTTTTCTCTCTCTCTCTCTCTCGGTCTCTTCAACCTCATTCAGGAATGCCTCTAATGATGGCGGCCATGTTGACCAGGTCAGTCGTTCCAGCAGAACTGAGGGCACAATGCTCCAGAAAGGTTGAGATGAACTCAGGGAGTAACATGTTCCTGATGTCACCGCTTGGATCCAGACCACAACTTTTCAGTTTGTCTGCCAGCTGATTCATCCTGCATGTGTGTGTGTGTGTGTGTGTGTGTGTGTGTTGGTGGGGGGTTCAGGCACCAGACTGTCGAGCCGACCTGGCAGCTACAGTCAAACACATTTAGTTCTGTAAGGAGGACCTCTTTATTGGCAGATTAATAAAATACTTTGCACAGACCAGCAGCTCAGCTTTCCACCCTGATATGATTCAAACACAGGGATGGAGGTGAAAAATGTGGTTATAAAGATTAAAACATGGTCACTCTCTGCTAAATATCAAACTCTCAGGAAGTTTATTTTTGTTTTTTTTATTAACATAAAGGCATTTAAATATCTTAAGATAGGAAAGGATTTTGGCTTGTTTCTTGTAATTTTATTTCTTATCCTATTTAAATCAGTTTGGTTGTTTGTGTATTTTATTACACAGAATGTTTTATAATATGAGTATAGTAAGGATATTTTATTTATAAATCACATTTAAAATAACTACCATTGACCCATGTGCTTTTCATGCATATTTTACTTTTTTCTTGCAGTCCAAGGGCCTCAACCCAATGTTTAATATGTCTGTCTGTTACCAAACCTTAACTTCCCTAATGTATTACTGTGTACGACTATTAACTTTTGGAGTCAGTTGGCTTTAAAAAGACTGCCACAGAGCTTAAAAAAGCACAAAAAATGGCCATAACTCAGTCAACTTTACAATAAAAACTGGTATGGTAGATAAAACTGAACCTCAACACATATTTAACAGATTTATTAGGTAGCAGACATCTGCCAAAAACTGTTTAGAGTCAACCTAGTCTGTCTGTTAGTAAAATATATCATGAACCACTAAACAGATTTGAATGAATCGTTCAGGAAATAATCTTAGTTAAGTTAAGTTAAGTTTATAGGTGTTTATTTGTCAGGGACCACGTTCAGAAAAACATTAAACATATCTAGAGAAATTGCATTTCCTGCGAAAATGCTAGTGTAAATGCTTATTGCTGAAAACGTCAGCTGAAAGCTGCTGAAATGAAGGTGAAAATGTTTAATAGCAAATCTGTGATTGTGAGTTCAATTTGAGAGCAGAATAATAGCTGAAACAACAGAAAAAAGCTAAAATTAGTATTAAACAAGCTCATTAAAACACATTAAAATAAAAGCACATTAAAATCCAAAAAGTAAACATTTGTTGTAAAACAGCTAAAAAAACCAAAATGTCCCATAAAACAGCTCAAATGTATCTGAAAATTCCTAAACAAGCATAAGGAGCACAAGTTTGCTGAACTAAGCAGAAAGAAGCTGAAATAGCCACCAAAATTGAAATTAGCCTTAAAAAGCTAACTTTAGCTAATAACAGCTTAACATTAGCTAAAATTGCAGCAAATTGCTGAATATAGCAGAAAGGAACTGTAAGAAACATAAATAGCTGAAATTAGCAGAAGGAAGTGCAAGAAAGAAGAAAAAGCCGAATAATTGCAGAAAGAAGCAGAATTTTAGCTGAAATAGTAGAAAAAGTTCAAATTAGCAAAAAAGTAGCTAAAATTAGTGCGCGGAAGTTAAAAAGAGCAGAACCAGAACAAAAGGTTTAAGGTGCTGTAAGGATTTAAAAAACATTTTGAAGGATTTTAAAGATGTTGAAAACTGATCCTTTCATTTTCAATCGGACAAAAATTGGACAAAAAAGTGAAATAGCTAAAAAAAAGTATAAATAGCTGAAATACCAAAAGTCATAGCTGGAATATCCTGAAGTAGCTGAAAGTTTTGATATAAGAATTGGTAAAATAGCACAAAAATTGTGGAAAATGACATAGATGCACTATAGATTATAGCCATTATCTAATTTTCAACTTCGGTTCCTGTGGCAGGTAACAAAATACTGAATACATAAAAGTTAAAAAACAATAAAAACAAGTAGAAAAACATCATAGCCATCTGCTTATATTAAAACATCAACACATGCAACAGCAACACACAAAAAGGTGAACAAGGTGGGTTTATTGGTGGGCGATGCATTGCACCTCTCCAGCTCACCTTAGTATCCAGCCCTGACCAAAATGGCTGCCTCAGCCAACTCATCTTAAAAACACAAAACAGCTGCAATTCATTCAATCTTTTTCTAGTTGTGAGTCATTCACAAAAAGAATTACACACTGGTGAAAATACAGAGACACACCGGTGGTGAAGTCAAGTCCTCCTCTTCAGCACCGAGACTTTTTATCATGCAGTGTTAAAGGTATTGGGATGACTTATCTGCACCACTAAACTGTGTGCTTAAAGTTGGTTTGGGGTTTTTTGGTGTTGCCCTGCAGCACTTATTTCCTGTACAAGTGGGAGAACTTAATAGTGCTGAAGACAAGACTAAAATAGTGAATAACCAATGCTGCACGTTTTCTGTCAGTGTCCTCACCAGAAACCCATAAACTATAAGAGGTGAACTAGAAATAGATTCTAGCCACGCCTCAGTCCTGAAGAGGATGAAACTGCAGGTGGAAATAGTAAGTGGAGCGAAAATTTCACACAGCCTTTGGCTCTGCATCAACAATTCAGCTTATTGGTTTGCGTACGTGCGCCTATGAATAAAAAAAACAATGAAGGGAACACTGTAATTATTTATTGCAATGCAGTTTCAGTTAGCCCCACCCTTTGTTTACTTTAAACTGACTGAAACCAAATTAAAACAGGAAGTTAGTTTTTTAAACCTACATTATTTAGTGTTTGTTTTGCTTTATTGAATTGTGTTGTTAGAGATTGCAAAAACATGAAAAATACAGTGAAAAAAACAACAATAGAGCGTAAGAAGAAATGACCCGACGGCGGCTGCGCGGCGTCTTCACACGATTTTGTTGCTTCATTCAGTTAAGGATCTTGTCCTCGCCCGTTCGATGAATTCATCTGTGAGAAGAGCCAACAGTCACACTGACTCAACTTGTACTCACGTGAACGCAGGTTTGTTGTTGACTTTGTTTTTTACATTTTTGTGAATGACTCAGCCTTTGAAGCAGAGAGAGAGAGAGGAGGCTCTCTGCCTCACCTCAGCACTCTCTCAACAGGTATGAAGGATCCCACGGGCCCCGGCCCTTCATGGTCTTATTACAACTGCCTCCATTAACAAGTCTGAACACGGAGGAGGGCCTAGGCTATGTAAACACACAGGTACCACCGTACGGTTGCAATCCTTTCCCACACAGATAACCCATGCTGATGACGGATCCTGGGATTATTCATGTCTTTTTGATTTGAACATTTATGGAAAATATTAAAGATTTCAGAATTGTGCCCATTTGCAACACACAATGAGCAACTTTTTTCTTTTTTGGTTGTTAGGGTTGCTGATTTATCTGTCACTGTATGGAAGAGGTTGTCAGTCAACTACGGTGGATACATTTAGAGACAACCAACCATTCTCAGCTCATAGGGACAATTTAGAGTTGCCAATAGGTCTGTCATGATAAGCAAATTATCAGTCATGATAAATTAAAAATAAATTGATCATTGTCTATTTTCTTCTATTATCTTTCTCTCTTTTCTACTCCTTAGCGTATGGAGGAGTGAGCTCTGGTGTCTAGGGGTGCAACAATACATGTATCTGTATCGAACCGTTTAATACAGTGCTTTAGGTTCTATACACACTTTGTATGGAACAATACAGATTTAAAAAATGTATTTTATCAACTTGTCTTCTGAAGATTCTCTGTGAAGGATCAGTGGATCTGTGTTCGACTGTTCCGCCTAGGCTGCATTGTTGAGCGCAGATCCACTGAGAAACCTGCTGTTTCTGCAACATTTAATTTAAAAACTGTACTTTTGAGGTTAAACAAATGTTCAGAATTAATTTCAATAAATTACAAGTTAAGAAGGGCATGGAAATTTCGAAACAATATGAAACCGTGAGACTAAAGTATTGAACGAATCGTGAATTTTCCGTATCAATGCACCCCTACTGGCATCAGGTATTTGGCAGATGCATGGTCTCTAACCTCTGCAGCATGAGAGCCTGTGGACAGGTGTTTAGCTAGAGGAGAGTCTTCGGTTGTATGATGCCTTTTTCTAGCTGATGACGTCTCAGGACACTGAGTTTGTTTTTTAGTTTTTACACTATGTAAATTTTGTAAACTTCAGTAGACTTTGTAAGCAGCGTGAGGGTGACCTCATTAGTTTTATGAAGCCAGAGGAAGCTTGGATAGAGGAGGTAAAAAGCTATTTTAAACTCCGCCCCCAGTCCCGCCGTAACTTTACGCAAATTTCTGTAAATTTTGTAAGCAGCGTGAGGGTGACCGCAGTTATTTTATGAAACCATAGGAAGACACAGAATAAATTCTTCTGGCTTGGATAGAGGAGGCGGAAAATGATTTTACACCTTCAGCAGCTGTTTATTGTCTTCACAAACTGTCCTCCTAGTTCGTCCGTAACTTCATGTAAATTTACGTAAATTTTCTTAAACTTCTGTAAAATCGTAAGCAGCATAAGGGTGACCGTAATTATTTTATTTTAAGCCAGAGGAAGACACAAAATAATTTGCACCAGCATGGATAGAGGAGGTGGAAAGCTATTTTACAGCTTCAGCAGCTATTTGTTGTTTTCACAAACTCCGCCCCCAGTCCGGCCATAACTTTACGCAAATTTCTGTAAGATTTGCAAGTGGCGTGAGGGTGATCGCAGTTCTTTTATGAAGCCAGAGGAAGATACAATACATTGTTCTGACTTGGATAGAGCAAGTCAGCAGCTGTTTGTTGTTTTCACAAACTCCGGGCCAGGTCAGTAACATTTTTTTACGTAAGTAAATTTCAGAAACTTTCGTAAGCTTCGTAAGCGGTGGTAGGGGTGGGTTAAAGTTAGTTTAAACAATACTATCATTTATCGCAATAATTTATCACCAATTAGCCTAACATGCAGGGTTTTTGTCTTTGAGAGAAGACAGGAGGACCAGGAGAAAACCTGTGGGTTGTATTATGACATCGTGACAATGAATTACTGAACCGAGCTGACATCAGTTATAGAGCACGGAATATGAAGAAAAAAGCAAATGTTTTTATCCACACTAGCCTAAAGGCTAGCCATTACTGTATATTTAGTAGCACCAATAGCAGCAAAGGCATGAGTCTGTCCTTCACATGACAACTGTGAGCTAATTTATGCACAATGATGCTTGTAAGGCTGATTAAAATTCTTTGAGTGCATGAAGGAAGAACCTCTACAGCACATATGGGTTGTTGTCCAACCCCCTGTCAATTTCCAACATTAACAGTCTTTATTCAGGAGCATGCAGACAAAAGCACTCCAGCAACAAGGATGAGCTAAGTTTCCTTTTCTGCTTGCCAGGAAAATAAATAAATAAAAAGGGACATTCAAGCACAAAAAGACTTTTAGAATTAGAGCTTTTCATCAAACACTCTCCAACAGCCTCTTCTCATCTGTTTGCCTTCGTTAAAAACTTTTTCCGTGAGTATTTTTCCCAGGCCTGGCTGGGAACTGTGGGACTGGCTGTGGTTACTCAGCGGAGCTGTGTTTGTCTCCAGGATGCTTGCTGGGTTTCCAGGGTAGTGGGAGTAACTTGTCTGGGCAGTGGGTGACCCTGACTTTCTCTGCGGCTGTGTTCCCTGAGCAGCTGATAGGCTGCTGACAGGGGGGGAGGCTGCAAATCCTTGAAACTAAAAGGTTATGGGAAGGGAAGGCTTAGGATGTTTGGGAGAGTAGTTCCGGACAAAAATCATCAAGAAAAAAAGGGGTTCTGCTCTGCATTCAGGACGGTTGTTCCGGTTTGTGTGGGGTTGTTGTCTTGGCTGCCTCAACAAACGTTCATTCACCTTATTCTTGTTCACCTCATGGCTAGCCAAACGAGAGCTGGTTTCATGTCGTTTTCCAAGCTTATTTAACAATTCTTTCCTCAAAATGGAACATTGATGTGAAAGAACATCATATTATATGATAATGAACATTTTAGCTAGTGTTTTGCAACTTTTAGCCTTTAGGTAACCTTCTTTTTTATACTATTAGCTTATTTAGCTTTTTGCTAAAAGTAAGCTAAAAGTTTTTTAGTTTGTCGCTGTTTTTCTCAAAAATCTACAGTCAGCTGTGCTTATGTGTACCAAATCAATTACCATCTACATCCAGTAGAGAATAAATGACCAAACACATTTTCTCATTTTAATAACAAAAATGCAAAGACCAATATAGCAGAAAAAGTAAGGAATTGTGTTTGGTAGATTTTTTTTTATTGTAGGTATTGGGCACCTGATTGGCAGCACCAGAAGCTCAAAATAAGTATCAATAGCAACAGCAGAATAAACAGTTTAACAGAGAAGATTTGGCATTTTTTTCATCCCACAAATGCATGTTCCTTACAAATGTGGCACCATTTAAAAAGTGTAAGCTTTATTGCCAAGAAGCATTGTTACAACAAAGAAATCATCTACCAAACACAAATTTCCTCACTTTTTCTGCTAAGTTTATGAATTCGAAGTCTGTTAATGACATGTTTTTTTAATCAATTTACACTTGACTGTGCTGACAGAAAACTAACCAAACAGTATACAATATCACTTCATATCTCTGCTTTTAAATACCTTCTTGGCTGAACAATCAAACCTCACAAATGACTGAGAAGTTTTGTTTAAATCAGTCCTTTAATTTAAGAGATTATTTCACCCAGAGCAACACATAGGAAACAAGCTGTTAAATCTCAAAAGAGAGATTACTCAGTGTTTGCTGAAGGTGCTTATTGGTTTTCTGTGATTGCTAATCTGTTAAATGGAGTTTTTTTTACACTGGAACAGATCAAAAACACACTCTGGCGACATACTGTGGATAAAATGTAATTAGATGGGATTAAAAGGAGAAGCAGATGGTTTAGGAGCAACAGTAATAAGGTCACTCCTCTCACAGCTCCATTTAACTGTCCCCATCACTGTGAGAACCTTGTGAGATGCTGTGGGAGTGTCTCATTCCTCAGAGCCTGACTCACCACATTACAAGTCGTGCCGGCTGCTGCCACGACCTGTAACCGACTAATGCTAGCTCGCTCTCACTCCCTGTCAGAATGTGGGAAAACACAGTAGCATACTTTGAAGGAATGCATATCACCCACTTCCTTCCTAAGATCAACCTATGAACAGTGATTTTTTATACATTTAATGTTAACTTTGTAGAATGAACCATTTTTGTGTAGCTGCAGTGGCCATTTTTAATTTTTTGTAGATTTCTGATTGTGTAAATACTTATAAACCATTCACTATTGAAATGATCCAATTTTCTTCTGTACATTTTTTTGCCACGTAACTCGTTCGGCATTTTTTGTGTTATTTCAACAATTTATAAATCAAAACATTCGGCTCCTTCAGACAATCTTGCTATGACTTTTGGTATTTCAGCAATTTATACTTTTTGAGATATTTAGCTTTTTTGCCATTATTTTTCTCAAAAAAAAGTTGAGCTGCCATCAACATTTGGAAAACCTTTCAAAATGTTTAAAAATCTTTATTGCACTTCTCACCATTTGTTCTGGTTCTGCTTTTTAAAACTTCTTTGTGCTAATTTAAGCTTCCTTTAGCTTCTTTTTTTTTTTTGCTTCCTGTAGCATCTTTTTTTGCTAATTTACTTTTTTCTGCTTTTTCAGCTATCATTCTGCTCCTTTCAGCTTTTCTTCTTGCTACTTTCAATTGTTCAGCTGCTTCTTTATTGTGCGTTTTTCAGCTGCTTTCTAGTAATCCCAGCAGTTTTCTGTCTTTTTAGCTTCTTTCAGCTAATTTTAGCTGTATTTCAGCTAAATTCATTTTCTTATAATTTCGGCTTCTCACTGCTTTATTCAGCAAACGTTTTTGCTACATTTGACCTTGTTTCAGTTAGTTTAAGCTGTTTTATCTATGTTACAACAAATTTTTGTACTCCTTTTCTCAGTTTTCTGATCATTTATTTATTTTTTTCTCTCATTTCACTTTTTGTCTGCCAATTTTCAACTTGTTTCTGGTACTTTTAGCATCTTTTTGATCATTTTAGCTACCTTAACTTGAGCAACAATAAGCATTCATGCTACATTTTCACAGGAAATGCATATTCTCTACATATATATAATAAAGTTTATTCATTTATTTAGTAAAATTAATTCTATATACAATAAAAAACACAAATCACAAATAAAATGAAAGGCAGCAGAAAAAAAGAAAAAAATCTTATATCTGCCCCTTTTTTCCAAAATATAAACTCAAACAATATTTGATCTACAAATAACAAAATGTCAACTCCTATTCGAGCAACAATATTAAAAATAATGTGACGAGAGCTGGAAGACGAGGTGGTTGCAGAACTCAGATGCACGTCGCTAAACGACGATCCCTTGTGGATTATTCCCTTGCACTGTTTGTCTATTCATGCATAATTAAAACAGGAACATGCAGTATTTGCTTTGATGACATTGTGAAAGGGAACACAGTGTGATATTGCCCCAGGATACAATAATTCCCTCTCTGTGTAAGCCACACTTTTGCCAAATAAAATTCCTTTCACAATCGGTTTGCCAAGAAATTGCAAGTAGCAACACAAAGATGATCTGAAGGCTGGGCGGGTTCGCAGCAACCGACAGCGGTGTGAGCACAATGAGAAATGTGATTACCCCAGCTCAAATGCAATTAAAGTTTCCCACCTTTGTGCTTTGCCTCCTTTTTTTTTCCCTCTCTCTCTATTATCTGGCTCTTCCGGTGTGTCTTAAATATTTGTCATATCCTTTCCACCCACATAGATTCCCACTCGCCCCTCCCTCCAGCACTGACCAGCTTCCCGTAAAAGATGCTGCCTCTGACACTTCCTCATTCCTGAAAACCCAATAAAGAGCACTGATGTGGCAACACTCAAGCTTCTGCCTGCAAGTGCTGCCTGCAGGGGCCAATGCTCCTCAGCGTTTGGAAACTAGCTACTTGGGAAAGATTCTGATAAGAAATTCAAATTGTTGTCAACCGGGGATTCTTGATTTATAAAGCAGCAGAGAAAAGATGCAAATAAACAGATTTTATACGAGAAAGCGTGTCACAGTCTGGCATAAATCAAGGAGAAAATCACAAGAATGCCAAGTGTGATGTTTTGTTTCTGTACAGAAAAGACACAAACATGCAGATGCACTAAAAAAAAAAAGGGTCATCTGACATATTTGACATTTTTACGTCTGTAGGTGTACATTACCCACCCAAGCAATCAACATTCCCAGGGTGCAAAATACTGCTGTCAAAACTTGAGTTACCGCATTTGTAATTTGTCAATAGTTCTGTTCTGGTTATTTTTATAGCTGCAATTAGGAGGGAAGTCATGCCAGGTCACAGCAAAGAGAACGTATACAAGTTCAGCTCAGTCCATGCTCCTATTCATAATACTGAATAATTCTTCAACTAAAAATAAAAAAAATACTACAGATGTTGTAACCTGAAATAGCTACCTGAAAGGATGATTATAATGTTTAATACAACTACTAACATGTTTAGAGGACTAAAAATAAAGTCATGTTAAAATCAACTGCAGCATGTGAGACGTTCAGATCTCCAGGAGAGACTTGGAGTCGAGCCGCTGCCCCTCCACGTCCAGGGGAGCCAGTCGAGGCAGGGGGCGGAGACAGAGGGGTGGCACACTTGTCAATCATTCGGGGGTGGCCAATCAGGTGCCACCCCCGAATGATTGACAAGTGTTTTGGGGGTTTGCATATGGCGTTTCAAAAATGGACATTTATTTAGAAATTTTTATTTTTTTGCTAGCTGGGGTAGCTTTCAGAATGTCATGGGGGCTCTTGACCACCACACCAAATTTCAGCTCAGTATTTCTAAAAATGAGCTGAGCTATAGCCATTTGAAATTAGCTTTGGCAGCCATCTTGGATTTTATATTAGAATTTAAATTGTTAAGTATTTTTTTTGGCTAATACTACGCTAATTTTCAGCTGTGTGTGTTTAAAAATTGCTAAACTATAGCCCCTTGTGAAATTAGCATTGGTGGTTATCTTAGTTGAGACTAAACAATTGGTATATTTTTTGTTTTTTTAATCATTCTTAGACATAATCACACACAAAATTTCAGCTCAGCTCATTTGAAGTTAGCTGGGGCGCTAGCTTGAATTTTCAAATCCAGAGTGTTTTTATTTGTTTGTATGATACCCCCTAAAAAACACCTTGGCCACCCCTGTGCCACCACATGCAAAAATGTCTAGCTCCGCCCCTGGTCGAGGTGATTCAGACATGATTATGTACATGTCCAACTGGGAGGAGACTACGATAAAAGAAAGCACCTTAGCTGTGTTTTCAGTTGTGGCTTTTCTCCCCTTTACTTCTCATAAAAACATTGTGACAACAACCCTTTCACTAATGAGCACAATTCATTCAGCTTCCATAAAAGGAACAAAACAATGTGATGAATTTCCCACCGCCACGCTTCCCGGCGAGCGCAGGCTTTTCCAGTTTCAAGGTTGTTAGTAAGTGCTGAGTAGAGACAGACTGTCAGCTTCTGCTGCCCCATCCGTTTTCTAAAACTGTCCTCTGTGAACTTTCCAACGGACTGTTTGTTAATCAGTCTTTTATTAGCAGGGGAAACAGAGGAATCAGGGCTTCTGCCGTTTACAGTCATAAAGATCCTGACAAAGTACAAAAACAGGAAGTGACCTTGACTTATCCTGCAGGGTGTTTGTGTTTGAGTTTGTGTGTGTCCTCTGAGCCGACTCAGGTGGACACAGAGGTTTAGTGTGGTTGCATTAAGCTGGAATGTACAAAGGAGTCATGGGAGTTCCTCGGTGTTGAAATCGTCTGTCACGGTCTTGGCTGTCTCTGGCATCCTTCAGAGCAGCAGGTAGTGTGATAACAGTGCTGATATAATGTAGGGAGGGGCGTGATTATCACCTTCAGACAAGGCAAACAGAAAAGATATTAACATCATGAAAAGTAAAGACCTAACAATCCTCAAAGAAAGCAAATATTAGACGACTCTCAGTTATCGCTAAGTCAAATTTTAGCTCAATAGCTGTAGAACTGACTGGTCAATTATCTGTGGCGGCCATTTAGAATTAGGTGGACTCCAAAAGTGAGGCTGGAGTCAAACCTGTTTTGTTGGTAAACTCAAAACAGCAGCAACAACTATAAAATATAATTTGTCAGTAAAACAGTCTTTATTTCCATTTTAATCTTCTGGAAAGTCTTTTAGCAGCATTTAAATCCTACATCAGAGGTTAGAGTTAGAGGAGAGCAGAGGACACGTTTTACAACATAATTTACACTTACAAAAAATGCAAGTCATGTTGTGTTGTAATCACGTCACATGACTTGGTAGTTTATAATTATCCTGTTTCAGGCTCCAAGGTCTCCTGTTGTCAGAATGCTGGGTTGCAATGACTTGCAAAAATAAAGAACAGATAAAAAAATAAACAACATTCTTCAAGAGTTAATGTGTTATTTATCTCCTATAAAACAGGGTTGCAAATTAAAAGACACTTTTGATTTTTCTTTTATTGGGTGTCTGTTCTGTAACTATGAGTAGTCAGTAACTTACCTGCAGAAGATGCGTAAATATACATACACTTTTAAGATAAGATAGATTTTAGATTAGATAGATTAGTTAGATCTCTTTTTAGATTAGATAAATAAATGCTAATATAGTATCAAAATGCTAACTATAAATACTAAAATATTAGCTATAAGTAGCAACACAATAAATAAAAGTATCAAAAGGTTAGCTAAAAGTTAAAAAGCTAAAATTAGAAAAACACTATCAAATGCATTAAAAGCTTTAGATAAATGCTAATAATGTATCAAAATGCTAATTATAAACACCAAAATATTAGCTACAATTAGCAAAACAATAAATTAAGTATCAAAATGTTAGCTAAAAGTAAAAAAGCCAAGAATAGAAAAATGCTATCTAAATGCAGCAAAGGGCTATAGATAAATGCTAATAATGCATCAAAATGCTAACTATAAACAGCAAAACATTAGCTAAAATTAGCAAAACTATATAAAAGTATCAAAAAGTCAGCTAAAAGTTAAACAAGCTAAAAATATAAAATCATCTAAATGCAGAAAAAGGCTATAGATAAATGCTAATAAAGTACCACAATGCTAACTATAAACAGCAAAACATTAGCTAAAATTAGCAAAACAATAAATAAAAGTATAAAAAGTTTAGCTAAAAACTAAAGCAAACAAAAGTGAAAAAAAATGTATATTTTTAGTAAAAACATTTGTCTTTAAAGGTAAATTTTTTGAAAAATAAAAAAGTTATAAAAACTTAAAGTCCTAAAACTCATCTCCTGTCTGAGCTGAAACTTTTGATGAATGTCTAAAACAGCGCAAAGTACACAGAAATTAAACTTCAAAAACATGCAAAAAGTAAAAACAGGAAAACAATAGTGCCGAATCGGCATTTACGCATTTACTGTCATCTGAGCTAAGATGATCCAGACCATCAAACAACCAGAAGAAATTTATTTATACCACAGGATTTCCTTTTCAAATTGAATTCTGGTAAACAAGAGTCTGAGAAAGCAGCTTTAGTCCTCTCAGAGCCTGTTTAGAGCCATTATTTTGAAAAAATGCCAGTAACGTCCCGTGTCCTGGACAAATTGTGTTAAAGGTAACGGATTTCAAAGGCTCAACTTGTTCATGTAGGAAAAAACAAAAGTGGTGCCAGAACACAGGAAACTGGGAGTTCTGGTTAAAAGGTACATCCAGAGCCAGGAGACACATGCTCCAGTTAGTGACAGTTGTGCTTTTACTTCCAGCTATTCTTACTGACAGGATGTGGCACAAAAAGAACAAATAGCAGAAATGAAGCAGTGGGTGCGAAATGTCGTCTCTGTGTCTCTGATTCTGAAGCCGCAGGATGTGAACAGGGACACACATCATTACATGAAGCTGTCATTGATTAGGGCACACACTCAGAAATCCACTTCCTGCTCCTCGCTCTTCCTCTCTGCAGCGCCGAGGAGCAGGGCGACTGTGACCCACTTCCATCCTGCTGTGACCCACATCCCGAGTCCCTTCATCTGTCCTCCGTCCTCTGTCTGTCCAAACCGATTCGCAGACATGTCACCGGCTAACTGGGTCAGCGCTTGTGTAACAGGTTTATGACTCGGCAAATGTTTGGTCTGCGCAGGTAGAGCTCACGACCTGTAAATATATAAACAAAGCTTAAACTAGAGGACAGATTTTAATGAAAGATATTTTTTACACCTAATTAAACGTTGGCGTTGGGGGGGGGGGGGGGGGGGGGGGCCCCAGAC
>JARVJO010000024.1:23855961-23883122 GCA_031762555.1 Cynodonichthys magdalenae | reverse complement strand
GATAGATAGATAGATAGATAGATAGATAGATAGATAGATAGATAGATAGATAGATAGATAGATAGATAGATAGATTTGTTGAATGGATGAACTTTGGTGTTGATCCTGTTCAAGATGGCCGCCACACAAAATGGCTATTTTACACATTTTTACAGCAAACTTAATTGATCCCCAAAATTTAGTACAAGATCTTTGTTTAAAAGTTTAACTTTGAAGGCAAAATTCCATTTTTCAAGGTAAAAGTATTTTCCTCCTTGAAATATGTCTGTTCAGAAATATTCACATCAGTCCAACATGTTGGCTTTAACCACAGATCAAAACAACAACAAATGACAAAAACAACTGCTGTTCATTTTCTAATTTCCTCACAACAAACTGTCACTGAAGTTTAAAAGAGCCCAAACAAATCAACATGTAGAGCAGGAAGAAGGTTCAGCTTGGAAAATATTTGTAAGATCAAATCAAAAAATGCGAAGTAGAAATAGGTAGCAGAGAGAGCCTGGTTCTGATGTTATTCTGTCAGGACAGCAGCCGTGTTTCCTGACGATGACAGCGACCGGCGGTTCTGCTGGATGACCCTGACCACTTTTACTGAGCGTGGCACCCCTGAGAGTCAGCACAGTGATTTCTAATCTGGAACTTAGAGAAATAAATACAAAAACAGGAGGTTGACTATCTTTAAAAAAATGTGCTGTTTTAGATATTATGTAAAAGAATGAACCCAGCAGGATGTCCTCGTTTAGATAAAAAAAAATCCTGCTGGACAATTTTAAAACTGCTGGTTGTTAAGGAGGTCTCATTTATATATAAAAGATGGTCATATCAAAATCCAGCTAACATCTTGAATTGTGTCAACTTATTAAATTAATCAGTTGTAGCTGAAGATCCACTGATTACTTTATGGAAAGTTTGTTAAAATCCCTCCAGTGGTCCATGAGATATTTTGCTAACAGACAAAAAGGATTGACTCCAAAATACAATGCATAATCAGTTAGCACTTAAAATATATGTTGTGGCTCAGTCTCAGCTACTACCACACCAACTTTTAGATAATTTTCTATAAAAATTACATCTCTATTATTATTTTTGTGTTGATGTCAGTTAACTGTGGCAGCCGTCTTGAATCAGGTTGACACCAAAAGTTAATCAGTTGTAGACGTACATCCAACAGTTAATTTCTGCAAGTTTCATTAAATTTAATGCAGTAGTTTATTAGATGTTTTGCTAACAGACAAAAACACAAAAAAAGATGTTGTCCATCCTAACCTGTTGGGGGAGGTGATGCTTCTTTTATGAGGCATTCAGGGAACTTAAGATTGTGCTGATTGAACAGGAACCTGCTTGTTTTTAACTGTGGAAGAGTTTTGCTGCCACTTGGTGGTTGATTTGTGTAACTGCAGGCAGATGCAATTTAATGAGGCGCAAACAAAAAGTACCTTTAATCTGTTTTTTTTTCCCAACTTCTTTTATGTATCTTTCCTAAAATACAACGTTTGAAGCTCTGAAATCAAATAAACAGTTTTATACACATAATTTATTTAGATTTATTTATTTACTTTTGGTCCCCAGAGAAGCATTTTAACAAGGTTTCTTCCTCATCAAATCACATTAAAAAGCATTTTTTAAAAAATATTGTCCTGGTTATTCCTTTTGCAGTTCCACGGTGAATCATAATAAATTTAATTTACTTCCTTTATGCATAAAAAAAAATAAAAATAAAGACAGCTCTTTTAATTCTGCATTGTTTTATCATAACTGTAGCATCTGATGAGGTAGCATTCACTTTAAAAAGAGAAAAATAAAGTTTTTGTCCTTTCAAACTAATTTTGCACTTTGATGCTTGTATTTTGTCACGGTCTAATTGGCCATAATAAAGAAGCAAAAGAGAAACAGCTAACAAAATGTAATATCTTGAAGCCATTTAAGGGCCATCCTTTTACAGAATTTTTACTTCAGTCATCACAATGGATTTTAATTCAAATGTTCTCTATCAATTCTTCAAGAAGTAAAGAGACTCCTGCAACTCAGAGCAGCTGAACATTTTAAATCAAGAACCTGTTGAGATTCAGTCACAAAAACAAAAACTGAACACTGAGGTACATCGTTTCAATCAGCTCAGGCCACACATGAGAATAAATTAGATTTAAATATACTATAATAATAAACAGACTGCTGTAGTTTTCATTTAGTTTTAAACTAATCTCTGATTTGATGTGATAAGTCACAAAAATGTGTTTTAATCACCTCGACATCATCTGTGTGATTGTAGAAAACAATCGAGCTACGTTTGACACGATTAGAGAAAAAGTCCGGCCGTCACAGCGCGACCCGTTTGTCGTTTGGTTCCCGCAGGTTCTGAGCTGTCAGACGAGCAGAGGGTTGTCCAACACGGCCACGCCGGCCGCCACGCCACCGTCCGAATGTTCGACACTCTTGGTTCTCAGCAGGTGACCCACGCACTCATTCATCAGAATGTCCGCCCCCTGCCTGAGTGACAACAGGGACAAAAATAATTAAAAATGATTTAAAAAAATTCTAGTTTTGTATTTTATTTGTTTATAGACTCTTATTTTTAAAACTCTTGTTGTTTTAGTATTTTCTCAGTTCCTTCATTCTCCTCAGAGTTAATATTTTACCAACTTATTGCTTTTTTAAATGACTTTTTATTTAGTTTTTATCTGGTGTGTTACATTTTGTGTGTAGAAGCAATTTAATTCAATAATTGATAGATAATATAATTTATATTTGTTTAAGAAATGGCGCAGTCATCTGCAGATGATCCAATAACTATATGAGAGTAAAAATGTAAATAAATTATTGATATGAGAGGAAAATGAAGAGATTTTTCTTTTGTTTTTTTCCTCCTGTTGGTGGAGAAAACTGATATGAAAAACATGTTTGCTCTAGTTTCAGAATCTGTGCCACAACCTTTAAAAAATGTAAAGTTTAAATATTAATCCAGCCTTCAAATTACAAAAATAACAACAAACGCTATTACAAAGCTATGTTGCCTTACAACCTCATATTTTATTTAATTAAAAGTAATAATTAAACTAAAAATACCCTGGATTAATGAAGTCATATAAAAAACATGTCTTGAATAATTCACAGATCTTCAAAGAAACGCGGAGCAGACGTACCTCACGTACACTCCGAACGCTCCCAGCTCGCTGACACAGCTGCTGAGTTTCAGGGGGCTGCCCCGCCTCAGCAGGTAGTTCTGCACGGGAGCGGGAACGATTTTATCCATCAGGATGTAGGCCGTTCGCTCGGAGCTGCCCTTCACTCTGTTCAGCTCCTGGATGAGCTCCGACCCGTACAGGTTGTTTCCTGGAACGTTGACGTCAAGAAGAGACAACGAGGCTTTAAAAAGGTAAACACTAAACATACAATCCCATCAAAGCAGCTGAAACTTTGTGACTCGGAGATTAAAACTTGTCGCTTGTTTTCTCTTGTTTGGATTCTTAATATTATGTGCGACCCTGTCCTCAAGAAACTTAAGGACAGTCCCTCGAGACCCCAGCGTGTCGGGACAGAGATAAGTCTTATTTTTTTTAATGTGATGATTAATGACTTCTCTTCCTACACTGTTCCTCTGACTTCTGGTGTACCTCAGGGCTCTATCCTCGGTCCTGAGCTGTTCTCACTGACATGAGGAGGTTACCTGACGCATCAAAACCGGACACAGAGGGAACCTGGACCAGGTGTCAATATGTGACGAGTCAAAGTGAGAAAGTGTTACATTGGGCCAATGGATGGAATGACTTTAGTTGGGAATGTGTTTCTACATAGGATGACCGGTTACAACCGAGCAAACATGGCAGCTGCTGGTGGGCCAAATCAAATGGCTTGGCGGGCCAGTTCTGGCCGTTTGATTTGGACAAAAAGGACTTAAGCCACTTAAGGACAGTCCCTCAAATCCTAATGTGTCGGGACGGAGTTGTTATGAGGCAGGGTTGCACATCATACTGTATTTACATACATTTACATTCAGTTATTGATGCATGGGGCTTTTCTGAGTTTGCACCACATAGGGTCTTTGGGTTGGGGTCCGTGGTTAATATTAGGGATCAGGAGTACTGGTTAATTATAGGTAATGAGGTCAGGGATAGGATGAATAGGGCTAACTGTCTCAAATAGATTTTCATTTTAGATCCTCTAGGGTAAAAAGTTTGGACACCCCTGTTCTAAAAGGACTTTTAATTGATTATTGTGATGCATTTTATATTGGAATAAACCAGGGTTCTGTCTGTCGGCTCCATTTGGTCCAGAATGCTGCTGCTCGACCACTGACCGACACTAGGGGGCACAGTCACATCACACCTGGACTTTACTCCCTCCATTGGATCCCAGTTTGTTTCAGGGTTGATTTTAAACTTTTAATGTTTGTTTTTAAAGCTGTTCATAGTATCGCACCTTCTTATTTGTGGGATATTTTACAAGCACATCGTCCAGTCAGACGATGGTCTGCTGACCAACATCTTTTGGAAGTCCCCAGATCAAAGTCCAAACAAGTGGGGCCACCGTTCATTTGCTGTAGCTGGTCCAAAATTATGGAATTATGATCAATTTTTGTTCAAAGCTAAGCTAAAGACACATCTGTTTAGCAAACTGTAGCACTCTGTTATTATATTTATAACCAATGTTGTTTTTATTTTTTGTTTTTATTACTGAACTAATGGAAAGAACTTTGACTCACTGTTGTAAAGTGCAATATAAATAAAATTTGATTGATTGATTGATGTGCAACCCTTTAAAAGAGAACTCAACTATACCTCCTCCTTCACGTTGAGGTTTCAGAACAAACCGGTCCGGTTCTGCCAAAGCCATCGCTACAGTTTTATCACCCTCTGGTCCCTGCAGACGACAGCGAAACAATAAAAAAAAAACATAAAATGCATCATGTTCATGTTGATATTCTGAGAGTTTCTCACCAAATCCAGGGTGTAGAGGCCGGCGAACGTCACCCTGATCTGCTCCACCACCTCAGGCTGGTCTGGGAAAAACCTCTCCAGAACTCCAGGTCTGGCCAGAACCTGCTGGACCTTCTTGGTTCCCACCAGGTGGGTGTGGATATCTGGGCACTTGGCAGCCAGAGAGCGCTCCATCATAAGACGGGCGTCCCAGCACTATAATTAACATTTTATTGGTTAATATAAAGATAAGTATAATAAAACAGACGCAATGATGTATTTAAATATAAGTAATTTACTAATAATTCTTACAAAAGAACCATATAGTGTCTAATAATGATGTAATACAGACAAGTAATGTATTTCATTTACAAATTATTAAGCAGTAATCTAATTCATTTTGTATTTAATGGCCATTAGCTCATCATTAACCATTATCTGTTTGCTAAAATGTAATCATTGCTTTAATAATTAATCATATACTCTCAGGTGTCAAGTTTTAGGCCCATATTTTAAACCGTTTCTCTATTTTTAATCAGTGTCTGCAGTCTGAAAAGTTATCAGGGTGACATTAAGTTTAATTTAACAAACTATTTCACTCATTTGCATCTGTCAGTAAAATCAGCATCTAGAACAAAAAATAAATAAAAAAAACAACTAAAATGAATTCAGACCTGTTCAGAAATGTAGTTCTGTGGCATGTAACCATTCCTGAAGTACACCACAGAAACCTCGGTGCCATCGCTGAAATGAGAATAAACATACATTTAGCATAATTACTAATTTACAGGGAAATAACAGAAGAGGACTTACACAAACAGCCTCTGGTCCTGGTCAAGACATCCTGTTGTTGCGACGTCATCAAACTGTTTTCTGATTGTGGGAATGTTTCTGAAAAACATAAAAACACAGTTCACAGAGATTCAAACCAGATAATTCTCCTACTTTAAAAAATCGTCTTACTTTTTCCAAAGTTCGCTCTCGAGGTAGCGCTGATCAAAAATGTTTGTTTGGGTCTCCTCCACTAAGAACATGACCGCCGCTCTGAAACGACAACAATCGATCCAGTTTTCATTAGAAAAATTAGGTTCAGAATGAATTAGTTATATTTCACATTCGGGACTTTTTAAGCTACGTTCTGATACTTGAATCATCCTGGCTTGATTTGTCTTTCTAATCCAGATGACCCCAGGAAAAACGGTCTGAATCCTGTGTTTTTTACGCATTCAAATTACATCATTTAAAAAAAAAAGAAAACCTGAAACCTTATCAGGATTTTCCAGCTGGTAATGCTAGTGTGCAGGGAACTAGTCAAATTTAGGGCTTTTTTTTTGCTCTAAATCATTATTAGTTGTTGGTTCTGCTCTGAGAAGTGCTTCAAAACATTCTTAAAGTATTTATTTATTATATTTCAACAAATACAGACAAAATAAAAAATAAAAATGTTTAGACACTAATGTTTTAAATTTTCAGTTTTATAAGCTCTCTGCAACTAATGATGTCATTCTCTCATCTTTGGGAAGGGGGGTCCTGTTAAAAACTAGTTCCAGTGCTAAACCAGAATCAGTTTCACAAGACAAGTTTCCAACAGTTTTTTATGCTCATTTGAAGTATCGTATTAGAAAACGTGGCGAACATTTACCTCGATGCATTTCTTTCTCCACGTCTCCAGACAGCAGTAACTTCACCAACATTAGCTGATATGACAGAATAATTACAACTTTCCTGATAACTTCTCTCCACTGTCCTGAGATGTGTCCCTGTTTGCGACTTTACTTCCTGTTTACAGCCATGTGTAACGTCAACATCTGATGTAATTACACTTTGAGTCGCCTGGTTGATTCGCTCCAAGCCAGTTGATGGAAATACGTCTGATTTGCATTTCTTTTTTTGCAACATTTTAAAGAGTTTGTTTAAAATTAAAATTAAATGGAAACACGACTACGGCCTCCAGGAGAAAAAAAAAACGTTTTTCACACCAACCCCTCGCTGTGTAAAAGTGTGTTTAACCTGTGAGCGGGACGGATCTTACCGTTCTGATCCGTAAAGCTCCCAGGCTTTTGCTACGGCTCTGGCCAGACCAGCTGCAGGGTTGTTGTCCAGGACGACCCGACTCTCCTCCAGCCTGCCGGCCATCTTCAGTACGAGTCTGTCAAACAAAATGAGATGTTCGTTTAGTTACTCTAGTTATCTATATCACTTAGTTTAACCAAAAAAATAAATATAAATAACTTAAACTGAGCATGATGCGCTAACAACTCACTTATGTACAGCTGGTGTTTGTGATGAGAGGCCTCCAAAACTCGCAGCAATCGTGTTTATCTCTATTTGCTTTAGAGAAGACGCCTGATCGTCTTTCTGGTCCAGCATGTAGTCGGAGCGGTTGAGACCCAACACAACGGACTAAAAGTAAGACGAAACAAAGTAGAAACAGACTGTTCAAACTTAAAAAGCTCAACATTGTCACAATGATTCCACCCCCATTGTACATTACATGAATGAATAGATATTATGCATTCAACTAACGTAAAACTGTAATTATGTTCATTTGCTCAAAACATTTTCATTTCAGTGATGATTTTTTTTTGCACTGCTCCGATTCTTAGCTAGTTTCTGTTCAGCTTATACAGTCAGAAGTCTCATACTTACTTTATCTGTTTCTATAAACTTCATATCTTACTTTTTTTTTATTATTCCTTGTTTACGCTGTATGTTCTTCACCTCAACACCACGTCTAATTCCTTATATGTAAAAATACTTTGTCAATAAATCATATTCTAATTCTCTTTGGAAATATTTAGAGCTTTTTGATCTTTAACTAAAAACAAAAGCTTTTATTTTTATCATGTGAATCTTTACATTTGTTGTTTGGGACTACGTTGAAGACATTACTGCGGGGTTTTGGGAAGTTGTAAGAAATATCTTTGTAATAATCAGAGCAGCACTGACGGAGTTTTGCTGATACACAGCAGACGTGGCAATCTGGAATAATCTGGATAAAAATTCAGCAGCATTAAAGCCCAGGTTACACGATGCTGTTTTTGAGTGAAACAGTAGCTTTTCTGCTGGATGTTTGTGTTGTTGTCTCTGAAACCGAAACTTTATGATGGAAATAAGTTTGATAATATATGTAAACATACCCGGGACCCTCCTTCTTTCAGGATTTGCTGGTGAATCTTGAACAGCTTTGCAGTGAAATCGTCCACTTCAACAGTGCTGTAAACAGAATAAACAGAAACTAAGTTAAAATCATGACAAATTATATAAAAACGGAGCATTTTTAATTTATAATTAACAGATATTATCAAATACCAGCACATCAGAATATAATAATAATGTGATCTTTTGTAAAAGTTATTTTCGTGCATGCAGAAAACTACTACACTATTTATACATTGCTCCAGATATTCATGCTGCAGCCTACCTGGCTAAAGCCTCTTGCAGGAAGTCTGCGTCTTGACTGATTCGATCCACCAGAGTGTTGTAGTGAGTTTGCACCGCAAGAGCCTGAAGGAACACGGCTTTAGGAACGGGCGAAGGGAAGAGCGTGAACGGAGCGTAGGTCACCACCTGCCAAACAAGTTGTAGAATGTAAGATAAAAAAAAGAATATCGACAACAATAGATTTGTTCGCCACAGTCATTGAATGTGGCATGTAAGGAATGAACGAGAACAACTGGGTAAAGATAAACACAGGATTAGTGTGGATCCATCTGAAATCCGGTTCCCTAAAGTGGACATAACTGCACAATAAACATGTTCGTTCCACCAGATTAAATGTTCTGTCATTAACAAAAAAACATACCAAACAAACATGCCTTTCATGATTTGTTACAGTTATAGTGGCAGCGACAATTTTTCAAAACATTACAATTCTCTCACATTCAGATTTGTTTTAAACTAAACACGATTTACCACAAGAAAGAAACCAGATCTTTGAATTGACAATAATGCAGTTCTCAGTAAAAAAAAATGTATGGGTTTTGCATTAGTATGTAAATCCCACCTCAGATGAGTTTGGGTTCTCCTTGGTCCTCATTAAAATTCCTAACCGGAGCGCTTCATCTTTTGCCACTTCTGCCAGTTGTTTTATCAGAGCACCATCCATCATCACATTGTCTGGTGTCCCTGGAGCCATTCTGGTTTGGAAATTAAATGCGACTAGTTGAAATCTGTAATAAAACAACACAAAAACACAACTTAATAATAATGTATTTTTTATAACAGATACATTACTTAGTTTTAACCCAAAATAATGGGTTTCTTCCTTTTATTAATTAGTTAATTTGACACCATTTAGAAATTTAATATGATTGGATTCCTGTCTGTATGGTGGATTTTTCTCACAAGACAAAAAATGATCTATTGTTCATAATGTACAAAAATCCGATGTCTACTTTTGAGAACAGAATCTGTGTATATTTACTTTGTGTAAAAAGCTTGAATAAGTTTAGGCTAACCACCATTAACAACAACACATAAGGCTTGTTTATGTCAGCTGCTGTTACTTGAGTTGGTGATGTTTCTAAAGCACAAAAGACATTACACATCTCCCTACCTTCCCTAACATGAATGAAATTCCACAAGATACTGGCAGGTGATGACGCAAGAGTTAGCTTGTTAGCTACCTACCTTAGTCAACTTTAGCTCGTGACCAATTCGAAAAGTTTCAAGAACGTCCTGTGTCTGATTGTTATGTTAAAACTAAACACTGTTTAATCGCTTCAATGCGTAATTTTAAACATATAGCAGATTTGAAGAGAGAGTAACGATTTCATTCTACATCTGATTCCTGCGTAAAAACCTGGTGCTATGTTCAAAGAACCTCGGAACTCAAACCAGTTACTTTGGACGTTTGCACTCGGCCGCTTTAAGCAGCGGTGTTGTTCGCTACAAACAAAAAACAACAAACAAAAATACTTACGTATTAATTGAAGAAGTTATTAAAGTCGTCCTTAGTAACTTTAATTTGTTGTTTATTTAAGAAAATGGGAAAAGACGTCCTTTATCTCTTTTCAAATGAAGAATCCAATTTTCTTGTGTCGGTCTAAAGCAGCATTAGAGTTTTGTAAGGACCACGAGCCACCGTTGATTGGTCGGTGTGAAACAGATGAACCAATCAGAGCTGGAAACGTCAATAAACAATGAAACGCATTGTTGAGCAGATTTATGCTGACTAAACATGAGATAGCACTTTATCCAGGAGAGTGGGTAATGTGTCACACTTTGTATTTTATCAGTTTCAATGTTCTGTGTTAAAATTAGATAAAGGTAGAAGTTGTTAATCAATTACTTCTATTTTTGTGATTAAAGTAGAGCATATAAACACGCTGTGTGACAAAAACCATAATAAAAACTGTAGCATAATGTTATGAAAACGTACTATATTAAAATTAATTACTTTAACCGTTTAAATACACAACGGTTTAACACCATTTAAAGTTTGAAAAGGTTAAAGTAACCCTGAGTGGATTTTATCGGGTTTTTAAAGATATAAGTTCAAATAATCAAAAATTTTTTATAAAAATTGTTGCATTTGCTGTAGGTAAAACACTGACTAAAAGTTTTCACCAGCTTTTCAAAGATCAACACATCTACAAATATAATTTTAAAAATGCATTAAAAAGATGTAAAAATCAAATATTCTGCTGTGAAACGTTTAGGAAATAAGTAAATCTGCTCCACACCAGAAGAGGGAGCCAGAGATCATTTAAATCAAACCTCTAAGAGCTTCCTTTAAGCTTCCTCTTTACTTTAAGTTCAGGGATTTTCAAGCTGAACACTGAAATCCTTTAACTCAGCAAATAAAGAAAGGAGAACAGATAAAAGGAACTAGTAAAGTTGCACGATCCCTCATTGGCAAAACATATTCATCCATTTTGATCAGGAGCTGCAGAACTGTAACTGTGTGATTTTGCTCTGTTTTTGTTATATCTGCTTATATAGATGGCGAGTGGACAGCTGTCGAGGGAAGAGGCATTGGCATGCACAGGCTACAAGCATGCCTGCCACGTGATGCTCTACTCTGACACTAAATCTCAGCTGTTCGGCAGAACTCCCATCAAGCACATTGTGCTGGTGAGCACCATTTGTGTGGCTTTATACACATCTGTGTGTGCAGCTTGTGTACAGTCCAAAGTGAAATCCTCGTACTCAGTTGTACTTGTGTAAAGGAAACTCCCTAAGTATTTAACAGAATCTGTCACTTGCTACAGATGCAGATGCGCTTCGATGGTCTGCTGGGCTTCCCAGGCGGGTGAGTCCTATATCTGATAAAACATTGGATGAATTTAAAGAAAACTCTCAGGAAGTAGTCACTGGAACGGACATTTGGAATCAAGATGGCCACTAAAGCTATTTGCCAACAAAAAATGGCTATAATATAACCAAAATGATAGATAAGTAACGCCAGGCCTGTAATTTATAATTGTTTTGTACAGATTACCTCTGTCAAAAATAAAACAATTACAGCAGTGATAAAAAATACACAGAATAAATACTCAGAAAAGATGAGCAGTGGGAGATGAGGAAACACAAATCCCTGCTCTCGACTTTAAAGGTTATTTCACCAGACTGCTGGTCCATCTGAATAGTATTCTACTAAAGGTGAATCACTCAATTACTGGTGCGTCATTCGCCAACACACCGAGATCGTGCAACAAGGCAAGAAACCAGAAAAACACTAATACCTCATCAAAACAAAACAAAACTGCATCAGCAACTTGTACGGAAGAAGTGGCGTTATTGTTTTTGCAAAATGTCCATCAAACCATTGGACAGATTTTAATAAAACTCCTGGGAAATAACCAATAGATGTGTGTCTACAACTTATTAAATTTTGGAGTCAACGCCATTCATTATTTTATTTATTTGTTTTATTACACATTGAAAGTGTTAAAATAAAAGCAGCTAATAAACTGCACAGAGTATATGAGGAATATGATGGGGAAGAATGTCAAAAGGATAACAAGACAAAAAAAATCAGGTCACATCAATATCACAGAAAGGGCGATTTAAAAAAAACACATCTTTACAAAGGTTTAACTCGGTCAATAATAAAGACACTGAGCTCAAATTTGGTGTGGTAGTAGCTGAAGATTATTCCCAACACGAACTCAAAGCACTGAATGAACACGGGAAATCTGTTTTTAAAACCTTTACCTATTGGAGCCAAGCAAAATATTTTCTTTGTAAACCAGCAGCTTTATATTGATTTGTTTGGATGACGATACGTCGCTCGCAAATCTGTGATCGTCATGATGCGATATCATATGCCTATCTAACACAATGATTGTGTTACGATTGTGTTAGAATATTTTACCTGACTCCTTCACTTGATGCCGCCCTTTGCTAGGCTCGTTGACGCAGGAGAGTCCCTGGAGGAGGGGCTTAACAGGGAACTGCTGGAGGAGCTGGGCATGGCTGTGTCTGTATCGGAGGAAGACCTGATGGAGTCTCGATTTGCCCCTCCCATCCCATTCAGGTCTGGACGTCTCATCACTCATTTGTATGTGAAGAAGATGGAGGAGGAGCAGATTAAGGAGGTGGAGAAAGCGTGTGTATCCACTGCAGTGGATCATGGTCTCGAGGTGAGGTTATTGATTTATGGTTGAGGTTAGAAGTTTATAAACTCTCACAATGGTTGTAAAAATCATATATTTTTAATTTGTTTTTATTTGTACTGTAACTTCAGTAGTTTGAAGCATTGGATGTACAAGTTTGAATTTATTTCAGTTTTCTCTTTAATTTTACATTTGTTTATTTACCTACACCAGGGATGGGCAATTGGTGGCCCACGGGCTACTTCTGCTGCTTTTCCTTAAAAATAAACAATTAACTTTCCTTTTTTTTTTTAAGTAGATTATCTGTTCCCAGAGTTTCAAGGCAAACGTTTGTGTTTAGTCTGCTTAGAGACACTGTCTGCCATGAAGAATTTCACTATAACTTGCCATTACAACACGTTGCACAAAGCAAAATATGAGAACTTTACTGAAGTCACAAGTACATAAATAACTTTTTACCATAACCACACAGAAGTCTGCAATCAAGGCGTCTTATATCATTGCACTTAAGCTTGTTAAAGTTTTTTTTATTTACTTCAAACATTTTGTATTCATATTTATTAAACAACAGAATAACTGTTATACATGCATTGAGCATCAAATATGTTGTTACTGCACTATATATTGGTTTGATAAACATATACACAAAAACAATATTAAAATAGTAACCATGAGCATGAATAATGATTAACAGGGACCGAGTATAGAGCCCTGAGGTACCCACAGTTCTGACACACTCAGGTCAAAACATGTGACCCTCTGGTAGTGTCAACCAAAAATTGTGACCCCTTCTATCATTTAAGTTGCCCATTCCTGATCTACACAGACTATAACATAGGTTGGTCACGTGATTCAAGCTTCCATGTGGTTTTCACAAATTCAGTTGAGTGCTTTGTTGACATTGAGTGCGCACCTTTCAAACTGCGTCACTTAATATAGTTTAGAACAGGCATTCATGAACCTTTAACTCCACTTATCAAAATATTTATGTTGATGAGATGATATATTTCAGCCTCCTTGTGTATATATATTTTTTTCATTGATGTAGGGTGTTGTATAATCTTTCCACCCTTGAAAAATAATGCCTCATATCAATTATTAATAGTCCAGATGATTTAATTCACGTTGAGTGGATGTAAATCTTTGACTGCAGCTGCTCTGCTTCACCTGTGTCCTCTCCCTCCAGGTGATGGGGATGGTCCGAGTTCCTCTCTACAGCACAAAAAGAGGAGGCGGCCTTGGCTTTTTCCTCTCAAACTCCTTCATAGGCAACGCTCGCTCTCAGCTCATTAACGCTCTGCTACGACTCCACCTGGTCTCAGCGGGGGAGTTGCGGCGTGCTCTCAGGAACTCTCTGGGGATCCATGCGAAGTCTGCAAAGGACCTGAAGGCAGACCTTGCTTTGACAGAGGCACCTTGGAATTAGCTTTAAAACGCACCTGCGCTTGCTGCAGCACATCCTGTCGGGCACACTCACAAATAGTTTGACCCTCAGCTTTGCAGTCATACATACATAAATATACATTAGCTTGCTAAATTACAACTGGTGATTTAAAACTGCTTTTTATGTATCAAAAACTGAAGTGCAAGACCTTCTAAGTGTCTTTACTTACTAATGGAAATAAATCAACCTGTTTTTATCCACCACTTTCGTCACTCATATTTGTTTGAAGGTGTATGTCTGACGAAAACTAGAGAAACTGCATTTTCTGCAAAAATGCAGCGAGTGCTGATTCCTGAATTGTTTTGCTAAAATTTGCTGTAGCAAACACTAGCTAAAAGTAATGAAACACTGGCAACAAAATGTGGTGAAACTAGGCAAAAATACGTTAATGCTAACTAGTTCCCATGAGCATGAATAATGATAGAGAGGGACCGAGTATAGAGCCCTGAGGTACCCACGGTTTTGAAATGCTCAGTTCAAAATGTAAAACACTAGCTAAAATGGGGAAATCTCAAATTAGCAAATGACTCTCTAAAAGTATCAAATTAGCTAACTAAATTTAGCAGAACATGAGCTTTTTTGAAAATAAGCATTACTAGAATTAGCATTATTATTGTTCCAAAGGGAGCAATAAAAGATTGAAGAAAGCTCATTGTATTTTGAGATTTTAAAGTGTAAAAAGCTACAACGCCCACCACATTTTGATCATTTTTATGAATGGTTAAAATAGCACAAACGGTGCAGACATAGTCACATGCTAAAAAAAGAAAACACGGGGGAGGGAGGAAACCTCGGGAAAACAATATTCTGAAAGCTGAATCGGCATTCACAATAATTACTCCCCTGTCAAATCTTTGAGTGTTTTAATATAACAAAGAGGTTTACATTTAGAATATTTGAACAGGAAGTTTGACTCATAATAGCAACAGCATTAAAAGAAAAGAAGATAAAAACGACAGACGGGAAGACGAACACTGAAGTTGCCCGCTTGTTTTACCCTAAATGGTGCTGCGCTGGCAACTTTGTGGTTTTCTTTATACTGTATCTGACAGGATCAAAGGGGCATGATCAGCAGAACTTTTAGTTTGTTTGTTTTTTCCAGTCTTTGTCTTTTAGCTGCTTTCATGTTTCATGTATGAAGTTACAGCACAGCTTGAACCCAAGGATTAATTATGTCCATGACATACCAAATATGCCTGCAGGCATTTAATTCTGTTTAACTGTACCCTCGGTGCACATTACAACACTTGCAGCAGACCTCCTTTCCAGACAATATCGAACAAGATGCTGCCAAACCTTGTTTTTAATGCCTATTGTACTGAAAGTGCACAGTCTGTCCTTTGCTGGCTGTTCACTGGCAGCCAGAAAACACCGAAACACCAAACCGTGGCAGGTTTACTACACCGCATGCAGTGCAATAAATCTTCACATCAGACACGACGTGGATAAAAAGATGGAGCAAAGAGATGAAAGATGCTTGTTTGTTCCTCTCAGTTTTATACATGAGGACAGGTGGATGAGAAGCTGATTGGCTCCTCTTTGAGCAGGTTCACAGATAGTAATGCAGGTTAAGTTAATTTGAGTAAGGTACAGTGTAAGCTGCTGTCTGTCTCAATCAGTGTTTTTTTTTTTCACACCGCCATCAGGAGATGAAAAAGGAACATCCTGTGCAACAGACAGGAAGCCTAGGAGACGGGGGCAGCACGAAACGCCACATCGGAGTTCGGTTTTCTGTGATAATATCAGGCGTTTTGGTTTCACTGCTTGAAGGTAGCGTGTCTCCCTTTTAAGGTTTGCATCTTGCATGCAATCTGGTGACAAGAAAGGATGCTGTCATGTGACAACACAAGGTCATCAGATTTAGAGCTGAAAAGCAGGGATGGAGGAAAGGCAGGCGACAGAGGGATGGATGGATGCAGGGGCAGAGAGTGGATGCTGAGGGAGAAAGATGGTATATTCATAGCAGCAGCGGTATTTATAGCCGCCCGAGAGGAGAGAGCGGGGTGGGGGCGTGGCCTGTGCTGGGGCTTTCTCACTGCCTCGTACGACGGGGAGGGAAGGGGAGGAGAGACGCAGCTTTGGCGTGAGTGGAGAGGCTATTTGGCATATTTTGAAAGAAGAGGGGGAGGGCTGTTTGTGCGTGCATGTGTGTGTGTGTGTCTGAGAGAAGAGTATTGAGCTGAAATCTGTCAGATTCAAACACACTGCTCTGTGTGTGAGAGTGTGTATGAGAGAGAGATCCGGAGGATGAGAAGAAAAGAACCGAGGAACAGATAGAAAGAGAGAGGAGGAACATGAAGTGAGGTATGTACAGCTGTCATGCTGCTCTTCAACCTCATAACAACCTGTGTGTGTGTGTGTGTTTGTGTTTTAACTGTGTGTGCACAATGTCAGTGTGTGAAACATTTTAACCAGACACTATTCACTCAGCAACAAATGTTGCTTCTGACTGTTTCAGTGTCAATTATGTAATGTGTGTGAGTGTGTGTGCACCGTTTTCAGGGTTGATGCTGTTTGTGTGTGTTTTATCCTGAGGTGTTTTTTGTGGCCATTGTGTGAAGCCCTGCTCTCTGTTGCGTTGACCATATGGCCTTATTTACAGCCACTGCAAATAAGTCATCCCTCCAACTGTTGTTCTAGTTGTGGAACCTTAAATCCGTCACCAGCGGGGCTTTCAGAGGTCGCAGACGAGCACAAACAAGCTTCTGAAATGCATCTGCAAAGCTGCCCTTTTTTACAGCGCAACAATAAAAATAAACTGTGATGGTTAAAGGCCTGGCGTTGAACGAGGGGATGCATATCCACCGTCATCTTTGTGACAGAAATGACTGAGTTATAGTTGAGTCAAATCTAAAAAATAACATTTACCATATTTGGAGATCTTGCTTGATCTATTGGTGCTTGGAGGTTGTCTTGTGAATGACTCTCAGCTACTACCACACTACATTTTAGCACGAAATCTCTAAAAGCGAATCAGTTATTGTCATTTTTTGTGTAGGCTTAAGTCAATTAGATGTGACAGCCCTTCTGAATCAGGCTAATTCTAAAAGTTACATTCAGTGATGACTTTCTGAGAGTTTCATTGAAATCTGTTCAGTGGTTCATGAGTTATTTCACTAACAGACAAGCAATGACTTCCAATAGTTAATGTTAAGGTTTAGATATTTCAGTTTGTTAGCTTGAGTTGGCCATTTTGCATCCACTTTGATTTAAATAATTAATGATAATCCTGAAACAGCAACACTTTAAAGGTTAAAGGTCACCACGGTGCGTTTTCTGAGCCCTGCTCTGTTCAGCGATGGATATGCATTATTATTTGGGTTTCATGTACAGTTACTCACGTTACTTGCTCTCCCTTCACTTCCTCTGTGAAGCGGTTTGAATGCGGCTCATGTGACGCAACAGGAACTCAAGCCCAACTTATTTTAACTCCCTAGTTTAAATCTGTAGACGTTTGCGCAACCTATCTATCGCCTGAAGTGAAAGTCCCTCCTGAGAGGATTTGAGAGTCGTGCAGCTGTAAGTGAATCTTTAGGAACTGGGATGTGAAGCCGTCGGTTAGGAGTCGAGGCACGACACCGAAGAGCAGGATTAAAAGAAGTGGCAGTGTGTCAAAAGTACAGATTTTATGTGTGTCGGCGTTAGGATGAGAATTAATATCGTCGGTTAAACAAATCTCTAGTTTGGTTCTGTCTGAGGAAGTTTCAGCGTCGGAGCAGAAGCTGAGGTCTGGGCTGCGTCTGAAGGGCAGACTTTCACTCTGCACCACCTTTTCCCTTCGCTTTTCCACTTTTCAACCTTCTACCAGGAGCAGCATTTTATACACATCACCTGTAAAGCTTCAATTGGTGAAGTCAACCCAGTTTGTCTGTTAGCAAAATATCTTCCTCAGAAGAGCAAAAGTTTGTGCAACATTTTTTTAAAATTAGTCATATCCTGTTTTTAAATTTTTCTTTTTCACATTTAAACCCTTCAGTTGGGGTCTATATAAAGTGGAACTGCAATGCTTTGGTCTGGATTCTTCCTTATTGTAACTCCACAAGCCCCTCCCCTTTTTTGATTTGTGTCTCAGATCAATTTATTTTGAGGCTGCCTCTGTAAATCCAAACAAGGCCCTTCACACCCCACCCCCCTCCAGCTTCCAGAGCGGTCCATTCTAGTTTGATAAAGGGGTTTACGACTATATAGCTGCACAGAAACTTTTTATTTACAAATTAATTAAAAGATGTCGACAAAAGCAAGAAGAGAATGAAGACGACCAAATTGTAGTTGGTAAGTCCAGACCTTATTTGGCAGTTCCGTCGTAGATAGTTTGACATAATGGTTCAGAAAACATAATAGAAAATAAAGAAAACTGAAAAATATGACCCAAACAGAAAATAAAGATATCTATGCAGCATCGGAGAAACTAAATAAAAGATTTCTGCACTCCTAGAGACTCAAAGTGCACAACAAAATGCATTTAACAGCTAAAAAAGTGAATTTTGCATGATATGTACCCTTTATTGTTCAACCAAAACAACTATAACTCTGTCATTTCTCAACAAAAGATGATCCAATTGATCTTTTAGTTTATATTGTACCACTTTGAAACCCACCGTTGACCACATTTTATTCTGTGTTGAGTTATGAAACCAGTCGTCCTCGTGGTTTGTGTTTTGGCGGTGACGAGAGGATTAGACTTCAGTGGAAAGCGTACAGGTACTCAGTAGCTCTCTAAAGACTGTGTGAGAGTAAGAACCTGCGGTGGCATCCTGTGATACCGTTTCCTGTTTGCTGCAGCAGTTTAAAGAAACAAAGTAAATTTGTTCTCAATGAAACTCGAGGTCGGAACCAGTTTCAGGGTGCTCTACTTGTTGCAGGTGAACATTCAGGAATCATAACGAATTTGCGATCTGTCAGCCAAAAAAAAAGACTTTCTTTGTTTTGCCAACAAGGCTGTTAGAAAGTAAAAGATTCCAGGCTGATTGGTGTGTAGATTTGTTAATCCAAGATTATGTAACTTTTGTAAGAAGAGAGTGCACATTTCATATGTTATAACTCAGTTTATCCTGCAGTTGCTTTTATTAGACACCCTTATTTATAAAAGGTTTTTAATTTAAGAAATATATATGGTTGTATCAAATTAACCTGAGAAGTTTGTCAGCTGTCACAGATCTTCGTGATTTTTCCTTCAACATGCTCGCCTGGTCCAGACCCTGAATGTATTAACAAGAGCTGTTCCGGCTCGTCCTTCAGGTTGACAGATTGTCACACCTGATTCAACCTGACTCTGTGACGGCGCTCGGCTGACAAGACAGATTAACATAACAGCAGGACATCCTCATTCATTCTGAGAATGCAGACTCAGCATTCACACATTTGTTTTCCTGTACATTTTTTGTAATCTACTACTGTAGAGCTACTGTGTGCTATTTTAGCCATAAAGTCTTGAACAGATGGGTGCTATTTTAGTTTTTGTAACTTTTATACTTTGCAAAGTATTTAATTTATTTACAAATACGTTCTGTATATTGAGATCTCCTTTTAAATTCTGCGTCAGCTACTTCTAGCTATTCATTTGCTACTTTTATGTTTTAGGTAGACTTCTGTTACTTTTAGCTTCTAGATAGCCTTTTGATGCTGATAGGTAGTTTACTACTTTAGCTTTTAGCAAGCCTTTTTCTGTTTTGTTAGCGCATGGCTACATATAAATTTTAACTAGCCTTATGCTACTTAAAATTTCTAGTCAAATTTTGAGCAGCATTTTGCTACCTTTTTTAGTTTTAGTTAGGCTTCTGCTTTTAGCATCTAGATAGCCTTTTTATGCTGAGTTTACTACTAACTAGCAAGACTTTTTCTGCTTTATTAGTGTTTTGTTACATTTAGGTTTTAACTAGCCTTCTGCTAGTTTTACCTTGGATTATGCTACTTGGAATTTCTAGCCAACTTTTTCACAGCTTTTTGCTACAATTACCTTAACTATTTTTTTGCTACATTTAGGTTTTAGTTAGACTTCAGTTACTTTAGCTTCTAGATAGCCTTTTGATGCTGATAGGTAGTTTACTACTTTAGCGTTTAGCAAGCCTTTTTCTGTTTTGTTAGCACATTGCTACACTTAGGTTTTAACTAGCCTTCTGTTGATTTCAGCTAGACTTATGCTACTAGGGTTCTAGCCAACGTTTTAGCAGCTTTTAGCCAGCATTTTGCTACATTTACCTTAGCTATTGGTTTGCTACTTTTAGGTGTTAGACTTCTGGTATATTTAGGTACATCTTGCTGTGTTTAGCATTTAGCTAGCCTTTTGCTACTTCTTCTTTTAGTGTTTTGCTACTTTTAGTTTTGAGCTAACATTTTGATATTTTTAACTAGCTTTCTGATAGATGTAACTAGCACTTTTTAAATTTAGGCTTCAAGCTAGCTTTTTGCTACTTCCAGTTTCTAGCTAGGCTTTTCCTACTTTTGGTTGGCTATTTGATGCTTTTATCTATGATTTAGGTACTTTTAGTTTTTAGGCACTCTTTTGCTACATTTAGTTTTAAGCTAGTCTTTCATTCTTAATTCATTTCATAGCCATTTGATACGTTTGGCTCTTAGCTACTCTTACTCTAAATTTTAGCTAACCTTTTGCTGTACTAGTGTTCAGCTACATTTAGCTTTAGCCTGTTGCTCCTTTTAGCTAGCATTTTATTTCTTTTAGCCTCATCGCCTCAGTTTCAACATCTTTGGCGGTCAGTCAGCGTTCATACTGCATTTTCTGAAGTTTATTTGTCAGTGCTCATCTAATTCCGCTCTGGAACACCTGCACATGTTGTAACCGTTCAGCCGAAACATCCTTTTTCCCAAATGTGTGCTTCCATACCAGAAAGTGAGATCATCTGGCGCGCGTTTCCCCTCCTTTAGTTTGCATGTCGACAGCAGCTGTAGACAGATGATGGATCCGATACAAATTGGTGAAATTTTCTACAGAAACCACAGCAGAAGGCTCTGTGGCTGTAACTGTAAATGGTCAACAAAGCAGAGTTTTGTTGGTTGTCAGCAGGAAATCCCCTCAAACTATCAGGACATGATATCTAACACAAAGTCCTTTTCTGTATTGTTTCTTCTTGGTGTTCATCTTTTCCTTTCTTTCAAAGAAACTCGCAAAATCCCATGAAAATGAGGGTACATCACTATAATCCATGCAGTTATCCTTTCTTGTTGTCAGTTTAATTTATAATCACAGTGTGCACCACATGACCTCCTTCTTTCATTAACCATGACTTCAAGTATAAAACTCTGTTCCCCCAGCAGCCATCATTTCCCTGTCCCGGCTGCCCTTTTAGTTGTTTTTTTTCCACCTCTCTGGGTCTTTTACCCCCCCCCCCCTTTTTTTTTTCTCAGCTCAATTACATTCGCTTTGTTCTATGCAGATTAAGGTCGTCTGCCGATAAGGCACTCCGGCATCTTTGGGGGCTTCACAATCTAATTTGTGGAAATCTTCTGAAGCTCGTTTGTGCTGCTTCTGCATTTACTTGTTACTTCCGTCTGAAACCGTCACTGAAATGTGTCTGAATCCACGGTGCAGGAGGAAACGAGAGTACACGTCTGGAGGCACTTAGCGGGCCTCGGCTACAGTGACATGGCTGACATGTTAGACCATCTTCTTGTTATGATCTAATTTGACCCTTTTTCCTTACTGTAACGCTCCCTCAGCAGTAAGTTTTCTCGCAGACCACATTAAATCAGGTGACAGTCGAGGCCTCGCAATTTGAGTTGGTGCTTTTCTCAGCGCTTCAAGCTGATTGAGGAAGAGTGTTTCCACTGCAGAGCTCTGAAACCTGCTGAGAAACTGTCACAGGATGTGGGAACTCACATGTCTGTCTGTGTATGTTCTCTTAGGTATGTATTGTTTTGTTTGCTTGTGTTTGTCTTTAAACAAAGATTTGATCGAAACATGGAAGTTTTAGAGAATAAAAAGACGTTCTTGAATGACCTTCCCATAATGCAGCTCTTATAACTATCCCTGCCCTCCACTGGAGTTCACAAGCTTATAATTACATTCGGTTGTCATTATAGGTTGGTGTTAGATTGGAAACAGAATATTTTTTGTGACCCTTCCAGGGGCGGAGCAAGGCTTTTTTTTTTTACAGAGGGTGGCACAGAGGTGGCCAAAGTCTTTTTTTAGGGTGGCACATACAAATAAAGAAAAATGCTCTGAAAATTCAAGATGGCCACCACATCTAGTTCCCAATTACTTTAATTCAACTCTTAAGAAATACTGAACTGAAAGTTTGTATGATCATAGCTAAGAATGATCCAAAAAAACACGCAGAATGCTAGTCACAACTTGTTATTCAGCCATTTTTAATCATACAAAGTTGATGATTAGTGTAAAAGTAGCTGAAAGAAATTTATATGAAATCCTGAATGCTAATCAAAAATCCAAGATGGCCACCACTGAGTTGCCAAGAGTGATCACATGCTGATTGCCGACGCTATAATACAGTATAATACAGTAGTACTGGAGAATAATCTTTAACATAATCTAAATGCAAATATTATAAAATTTAAGATTCCTACCCACTTGCCACCTCGGCCACCCTTCTGGCTCCGCCCCCGGACCCGTCCTCTTTTAAACTCTACAGTAAATCAGAACTGTTGTAGCTATTAGCTAGCATTTTGCTTGCTTTTAGCTAGTGTTCTCCTTGTAACTTTAACAATTCAGCTTCAAGTTCCTCTGCAAATTTTAGCAAAGTCATTCGGTATTCACACAGCATATTCTGTAAAAATTAACTTTTTTATAATTTGTCATGTGACCAGTGGTGTTATAAATGTGACCACAGATCAGGTTTCAGATCAGTTTGTGGAACTTCAGTTCCACATTCGTCAACTTTTAGTCTAATTAAAACTCTTTTCCTGCAGGTTTTGGAAGATTTTCTTTCAGGGCATCCCCAACCACCAACCTTGAGGCAGTGAATGTCCTCTATTACTGCTGTTATTCATCACCTCTTCATCTTCCCATCCCCCCTCCATCGTTGATTCCTCCTCTCACACACGCGTCTCCATCACTCCTCGCCCTGCGTTCTGCCTCCCTCTCATTAAATCGCTCCTCTCTGGTGTCGGTTTCTTTCTTGTCACCCTGACCTCCTTTGCCCTCTCCTACTGATTCTTTCTGAGCTTCACACTGGTCTGAATAATTTCTCGTCCCGTTACCCTCTAGTCATCGTCTCAGCTTCTTGCTCTCTCTAACCCCTTTTTCTTTTTTTTTTTTAACCTCTCAGGCCGGTTCCACCTCACAGACCAGGACCTCGTTGGATTTCATGGACAAATCGACCCAGGTGGCGTCCCCGCAGAGAGCTGCTGTTTAACTCTGATGCCGAAGCACCGCACGCGGCCGTAAAGCAAGAAGAGGGGTCAGAGGTGAAAGGTCGCAGACTGCAGAGGTCAGAAGTGGGGGCTTTGGGAAAGGAAGGTCAAAGGTCAAGGAGTCAAAAATGATGACTTCACACGGAAAGCTGAGGAAGGAGAAGGGCAGCCTGGCCGAGTATGAATCACAGATGAAGGGTGAGAGTCTCTGCATGCAGCAGGTGCTCGCTTCTGCGCACGTCTCTCTCTGTTTTTGCACGTGCACAAGCCTGCACGCATGAGTGCACGTAAGAGGGCATGGGCACGCCGATGCAAGAGCGTGTGTAGTTCCATCACAGTAACTCATCCGTGCGCTTGTATGCATGCTTGTGATTAAAACGACGACTCTCCAGCAGAGCGGCCAAATATCCTGTGTGTGCATTTGTTTGTCTGTCTGTTAGCAAAATATCTCTTAAACCACTGAAATTATTACAATGAAACTTTCCCAAAATTATAACTGGATGTTTGTCTACAACTCATTAGCTTCTTGAGTTAGCTCTGTTTAAGATATCCACCACAGCTAATCCACTTTAGCAAAGCCAAATATATCTATAACTCAGTCACTTTTGCAGATACTGAGCTAAAATCTGGCATGGTAGTAGCTGAGAGTCTTCCCCATCACATGCTCCGATCACCAACTTACCATGCAAGATATATAATGACAATTTTAGCATGCAAGAATGCTTGTTTCTACTAAATCAACATGAAAGGTAGGGAAACATAAACATGACCATATCTGGCGATTTGCAGATTTCACATGACAACAGCATGTGTGTGTTCAGTGTGTTTTGGAGCATGCATGCTATGGTTGGCTCTCAGTACTGTACTACAAGGGTATATTTATAGCAAGTATTAGTGATGTTGTCTCCTCACATCCAGTCAGCCTGAGGCGATGCACTCAAACACAAAAAAGACAGGGGAAAGAGTAAAAAGGGGGAAGATGGAGCAGGCGGAGGGGGGAGGAATAAAGAGAGAATAGGAGGTGAGAGAGCAAACTGAAGGCAGTGTTATTTTAGAGAGCGATGTTTGTATTAACCTTTTCATATCAAAGTGCAGCTCTGGGACGCGCTGTTGAATTTGCGGTATTTGCTTACAGCCTGTGTGTATAATATCATGTTGGGATTACAACAAGTGAGCTGTGTGGGATGAGCCTTATATTACTGTCAAATCGCTCTGATAGCTTGTCAGCTGATAAAAAACTTTAAGTTATAAAATTTGAGACTAATAAGTATGAAAGTTATTATAGCAGCAAGCTTTATATTAGGGATGGGGCGAAATATTTCATATATTTCCTGTGTTTGCATGTATTAGTATTTTTGTAACTGTCTGCTTCTTCGACATCTCAGACCTGCGGGCCCAGCTGACAGACCAGATCAAGATTCTAGACTCTCAGGTGGAGGTGAAACAGCAGCAGCTCTCAGACATGTCTGAGTTTCTGCGCCGTCGGGGCGACATCGAGATGGAGTACGCACGAGCCCTGGAGAAACTGACCGAGAGGTTCACGCACAAGACCAAAAAGTAACAGTGCAACCATCTCCGTCTTTCCTCTCTACGGCCTGTCTGTCGCTAATGCGTTTTTTTTGTCGTGGTTCCAGGAAAGAGCAGTGGGGTCAGTCCGTGTGTCAGGTCTGGTCCGTTCTGCTGACTCAGACCCGTCTGGAGAGCCGGGAACACGCAGCGCTGGGAGACACCTGCTGCAACACGGTCACACAGAGCCTGGTTCACTGCACCGAGGACACACATCGTCTGCACAAAAAGGTCAGAGGGCGTTTGATAGAAAGATGGAGACGTACTGGGGAAAAATAAAATAAAAATGTTCTGGGAGCTCAGAGGAGATTATACAAACCCTGCTCAAATGACAAATTTAAATAAGCTTTAACTGGACTGTTTTATAACACACAGTACCAGAACGTGTTTATTTTATTATTGTTATTGTTTGTTCATCTCATTTTATAGTACGTAGAATCTGTTTTTTTAATTGTTTTTTTTTTTAATTGTTGAAATTTGAGCAGAATCTTAATGAGGCTTGAAAAGTGGTTTCACAGCAGCTTTTAGGCTCGATGCTAATTGGAGCGAGACCCTTTAAGCTTCAGCATTATTTTTTTTTAAATGTTATTGCTACCAGTAAAAAAAGAAAAGCTGCACAAAGTTGAAACAGCAAAGCAGTGCGGAAGAATTTGGAAAGATCGTGGCTATTCAAAAATGGAGGACTAAATGTATTTATTAGGGGGGAACGACAGAAAATTCACGATTCGGTTCGATACTTCTTTGCACTTCTTAACTTGTAATTTATTGAACATATTTTTAACCTCAAAAGTACAGTTTTTAAATTAAATATTGCAGAAACAGCATGTTTCTCAGTGGATCTGCGCTCGACAATGCAGCCTAGGTGGAGTAGTCGAACACAGATCCACTGATCCTTCACAGAGGATCTTCAGAAGACAAGTTGATAAAATAAATTTTTTAAATCTGTATTGTTCCATACAAAGTGTGTATAGAACCTAAAGCACTGTATTAAACGGTTCAATACAGATACATGTATTGTTGCACCTCTAATTTTTATCATTAATAAGTGAGAAATCAAATGATTTTGAGAAAACAACCATCATCATGAGTGCTAAAATGAGAAGCTGATGCGTGTGTAGGTGTCTGGTCTGTGGCGAATTCGGGGCAAATTACACGTTCTTTATCCGTGTCACAAACTTTCACTTTGCCAGAAACCGACTTCTAGGTTTTAAATGCTGTTTTCAGTTCTGCAGTGAGCACATATCCCTGTATTCTTGGACACATCTAACGAATATACAGCATGGATGTAGGTCCATCATTGGTGCTGCTAAATATGTGTTTTTAAAAAGTAAAATGTAGGAAAGTTGTGGGGTCCCTGTGCGTTGCCTTGGACCCCCAAATGAATAAGTCTGCCTCTGATGCTGGACATATTGTACTTGAAAGGTACAACCCTTAAAAACAAAGTAATTAGTGAATATTTCAAATTAGCAGTTTGCCCTTCCTCAGCAGGGGAAATCTACTCATCAAGCAAACAATTAAATTAAGATAGAAACATGTTGAGGAACAAACCAGTGGTTTCAACCTTGTTTTTTTAAATACATGTCTTTGTAGTGAGAGTCACAAAACCACACACAATACATCAGCTGTCTGCACAGGTGTGACACACTTCATCTATTAATTATCATCTGCAAAATGTTGCATGCAAAACAACCAAATAGTGACAATCAGAAAAGAATATGCAGGAGCAAAATTCATCACATGTAGGCATTTGTTAGTTTCCTGACATAAAAAAAGTGATGTGGAAGAATGTGAGACTTTTTTTTTTTCATTCTCAGAAGGTAGTTTAACATTCTGATATATTTACTAAAAAGAATAAACACACATACTGTAATAGACTAAAGATTTTAACTTTGTAAATTTCACTTTATATTAATTTAACTTGAACCATTTGCACTTTTTGTTAAATCTCAGATTTTTGAAAATTCACAAAATGCTTAGAATAGATGAATGTGTATTTTCTGGGGGTTTTTATTATTATTTGTGGCGGTTTTCCATAATATTTACACAAAAAAAATCTATTTCGGTTGATAAAAATGTACAGAAAAAAAGTGTGTGCACAATTTACCATAAAACTACGGAAGCCGAGAGCGGCCTCGTTCCGCTATAATTATTGTCCCATGGTTTCACGAAATAACGAGGAGCGTTTTGTTGAGATAACAAGTTAATTTCCAGATAGATTACCACTTGTGTATCATTCAGTATAGAGATGGCCTGGTCCCATCAGCTGTTCTTATCCTATCTATCTATCTATCTATCTATCTATCTATCTATCTATCTATCTATCTATCTATCTATCTATCTATCTATCTA
>JARVJO010000024.1:23842304-23855861 GCA_031762555.1 Cynodonichthys magdalenae | reverse complement strand
TCTATCTATCTATCTATCTATCTATCTATCTATCTATCTATCTATCTATCTATCTATCTATCTATCTATCTATCCATTCACCCATCCATTCATTCACTCACTGTTATTTAATCAGGTAAATCTCATTGAGATCGCAGATCTGTTTTGCAAGGATGGGCTATTAATTGTTCATAATTTTGTGTCATTTTTGTATCATTAAAAAGGCTGAAATTGCAACTTGTCTGTCTCGTACAGATAACTTTCATATCAGCTCTCATCATCTAAGCAGACGGCTGGTCTGACTGGAGATCAGCAGGCATTTACACAGTGATCTGGATGATATAATAAACTTTATCGGTCACCAGCTGAGGGGATCGGGCTGTCTCCATGGTTACTGAATGATACACAAGGAAAACCATAACTCGTTATCTCGAGAAAACACTCGTCGTTATTTTGTGTTAACGACATAATTAACTCGTTATCTCGAGAAAACGATCCTTGTTGTTGAGAAAACCGTGGCAAATAATTCTAAGCGGGAAAAAGCTGCTCTCAGCTTCTGTAATAAAACACAGTTATTATGATGAGTTAATATTTCTTTTAAGTTTAGAGAAGTCTCTGTCCCGCATTAAAGCTTAAAAAAATTACAACTTGTTAACATTTTTGGACTTTTTCTCCATTTTGTGTGTAGCAAGAAATAAACAAGCACAACACCCTTATTTGAAATATTTCACATTTAATCAGATTTTAAGTGAGTTTTCTTTTTAATTTACATTCTTTATTTTTCCCTTCAGAGCAAAGACGTTGGAATTCATATGCAGGATGAGCTGCTGAAGGTCACGACTGAGCTGCAGACGGTGAGTTAAAATTAGCAAAACTGTTACTAAAAGATAAAATTTGCTAAACAATAGCTTAGATCTAAATGTAGCTAAACACTTGGTAAACTCAAAGTTTTATCTAGACTGTAGATAACAACAAAAACACAAGCTAAAAGCAAAATGTACCAAAACAGTAGCTAATAGCTTGAATTAGCAAGAAAACTTAAAAGTTAAGGAGCTTAAGGTGGCAGAAATAGAGGAAGTATGCCGAGGATAATTGTTTGGAAGGAATTGATGCAATCTCTAAGTTAAATAATTCAAAAAGTATAAAAGTTATAAATATTTAAGGTACACTATTTTAGATCAAGCTGAAAGTTTTAATGGATTAATAGGTAAAAAAGCACAAATTGCAAAATATGTACAAGAGAAGCTTTAATCAGAAAAACAACAGTTTGATTGCTGACTCAGCTTTTACACATAAGATTCAAAAGGTGCGGATGTTGATTTTACTGAGTTTGGTGTCGTTCTGTTCGTTAATAAAGGCTCTGAAGACGTACAACCAGTACCACACAGACTGTCTGATCGCTGAAGGGAAACTGAAAGAAGCCGAGCGACTGGAGGAGAGACACACCGGCAAGACAACCGACCTCGTCCCGAGCCAGCTGGGAGGACAGAGACGAAGCTCTGTCAAAAAGATGGAGCGATTAATGGAGAAGGTGTGTGTGTGTGTGCGAGAGTAAAAGACACAACAAGCTACAGGAAGTCTTGATGTCAGGTGTCTTCATTTAAAACCACTTCCTTTTCCTTTCATTTGAATGTTTCACTGCATAAACACATGTAAATGGAAATGTTTGTAACTGCTTGTTTGGTAAAAACGTGTTTCTTCTTTTTTTAAAAATGCATTTCTGTAAAATACGCAGAGACACGGGAGATTCCAGGAGACCCAGCTGAAGTGCACCAAGGCTCGGAACGACTACCTGCTGAATCTAGCAGCATCGAATGCAGCCATGAACAAATATTACCTGCAGGATGTCAGCACTCTCATCGATGTAAGAAATGTGCAATCTGTGCTGGCAGATTGTTCCCATTTGACCCATTTGGTCTTTTTCCACTCCGTCATTATCTTCCTGCGTTCCGTTCCAGTGTGGCGACCTGGGTTTCCACCTGTCCCTGGAGAGAGTGATGAAGTGTTACCTGGCCAGCAGGTGGCGGATCCAGAAGACAGAGGAGACGGGGCTGAAGCAGCTGGAGGCTGCTGTAACGTCCCTGGATCAAAGCGGGGACAGGGATGCGTTGCTACAGCAACACGATGCAGCTTTCTGCCTGCCGTTCAGGTTTAACTACCACCCGCATGAGGGGGATCAGGTACGCTTACTGTGAGACAGGTGGACGTGTTCGACAAGGTGGACATGGGACTTCTTTATTGAAAGCACAGCTAGAAAACAGAATTCTGCTTCAGCATACTTATTTTATTGCTTCTTCTTGTAATACTTTGAGTTTTAGCTAAAGTTCTGCTACTTGTAACTTTTAGCTAGCCTTTTATTACCCATAGCCTTTTAGCATTTTGTTACTTTTAGCTCCCCTTTAGCTACTATAGTTCTTAGTTACGCTTTGCAAAATTGAGCTAGCATTTTGCTACTTTTAGCCTTTTAGTTAGCTTTTTATTACTTTTAGCTACCCTTTCACTACTTTATAGTTAGCCTATTGCTAAATTTAGTTAGCCTTTTACCTCTTTTCACTTGCATTTGCTTCTTTTAGTTTCATCAGATATTTTGCTGCATTTAGCCTTTATTTGTTATGTTTAGTTTTAAATAATGTATTGTTAAATTTGGCTTTTTTTTACTATATTTTGTTTTTAGCAACATTTCATTGTTTTTAGCTTTTTAATAGCTTCTGCTACTTTTTGCTTTTAGCAATGTTTTGCTACTTTTAGCTGTAGCAATTATTTTGCTACTTTAGATTTTACTCTTAGCTTCTAGCAACATTTTGCTACTTTTAGCTTTTAAATAGCCTTTTGTTATTTTTAGCTTCCAGTTTGCTAATCAATATTTTTGTCTCTCTTTTTGTCACTTGCCTTTTTATCTCTAGAGATGTCTAAATGTTTGTTTAAAAGAGTAGTTTGGATGTTTTGAAGTGTAGTTCAGTAGAAAGGTTTTGAGCTGTCATTATCTTACCTGCTGTAGATGGCGCTCTGACAAACAGATATTAAATCAGTGCTAACAAATGTTGGTTATATTAGCTATATCATTTTAAATATTCAATTTGCAACAATAACTTCTTATCGAATAGACCCAAACACGAGTCTGTGTGAATTTAAGTACTTATTGAGCTTTGAATTTTTTTGCAAAAGGTGACTTTATTTGCTTAGTTGAAAATTGCTGATCAGCCTGGCAACCAGAGTTAAATTTTGTGCCTTTCAGGTGTGCGAGGTAAGTGCGGAGAGCCAGGTGAGGTACGAGTTGGAGACCAGGTTCCAGCAGCTTCAGTCTCGACTCGCCTCAGTTACCTTGGAAACAGAGGAGGTTAGTGAATTGTTCTCTTTGTTTGTTGGTTAAAGTTTGTCTTTAGAAACAAACAACCATTTCTGCTTCTTTTTCAGATCAGTAAAACACTTAAAGCCACGCTCGCAGCCCTGCTGGAGTCCATGTGTGATAGCGACTGTAACCCCTCCCCTGACGTGTCCAGCAGCCTATCACATGAGCCAGCCGGAGGAAGCTCCGCCCCCAAACTTGCCCTTGCTAAGCGTCGAGCCAATCAGCAAGAGACAGAGACCTACTACTTTACAGTATGTTAAAAGTGAATTAAATTTGTTTCTTATTGAGGATAAACATCTTAAATTTGTTGTTTGTTTTTTTATTGTTATTATTTTAGAAAGTGAAAGAGTTCCTCATCAGCAGCTCTCTGTCCTCCAAACTTCAAGCCAAACATGATCTTCTACAAGAGGCTATACAGAAAGGTACGCTTCTTATTATGTCATTTGCATAATTTAATTTTCCTCACGCACTTTTAGATTTCAATCCAACTTGTATTTTAAACCTGCAGTTTATTTTTATTTCTTTTCTTTCAGCTGAGGCCATCAACAGCGACCCTTCCAGGTAAACAAAGTGCTCACTCACCTGAGAATAAAGCCAGTGTGTCTGAAAGAGGCTTAGAGACACGGCGAGAGCAGAGAGGACCGTAATGAGGAGATGAACCAAATTCAACCCCCAAATTGTCATTTTGATGAATTTTCTGCTTTTTTATTGACTCAAAGGAACACAATAAGCGTTGTATTTATCAAAAAGTTTTGGATTGCAGCTACCATTGACCAGATCTAAAACAAGGTTATGGATTTTATTTGTTATATTCCCCAGAACGCAATGTGCTCGGTCAGTGCGTATTCGGAAGTCCAGACCTGTTTCCCAATTCTGCCACACACTCTTCACCTCAGACATACTCTCCTACATTCAGGTAACACAAACAAAAACACAAAAACTGCTACTTTTTTTATTTCCCTTCTTTGTTTGCTCCTCTGCTGCTCTGCACATTAAAGGAAATAATTTAGAAAATCCCAATGCAGAAGAACTGGAGGGGTGGGGAGGTTCTTGCAGCACATGCACATCCTGACAGTCCCACCCCCCATCTCCACATTCAGCTCCAGTGTTTAGACTGCTACCATCATGTGTACAGTCATGCTTATAGCTTATTGCTGCCTCCCTCTCCGTTCAATCCACCCTCTTTTTATCTCTTCCCCTCTCGCTTGTGAAAAGGATTTAAAATTTGCTGGCCTCTTTGCTGCCTCGTCTCAACTCCTCTATTGAATGTGTGTGTGGTTGCGCTTCTTCCCACTTCCTTAAGCTTTATTCCCCATATTGGTGCTGTTTCCTTGTCTTCTAATTTGTGTTTTTTCCTGCTTTGCTGTGCTTGGTTTGGTGCAGAAGGAGGAGGAGAATGTCTCGGACGCAGGTATCGAGCACCGTCTGTGGCTGCAGAACTACCACTTCTTATCAGATTTCTATTTAACTGTGTGAAACATTCAGCTCTATCAGGAGATGGGTGCTGGCTGGGATTTGTTGTTTTTATAACTTTTATACTTATCAGAATATACAAAGATTTTTCCATTAAAATACATTAAGATTGCTTCTTTTTCTTCAAAAACTTTGTTCTCTTTTAAATTTGCTTCAGCATGCTTGCTTCATTTTTGCCTTTTCTGCTGCATTCCATTTTTACTCCTTAAGATTTTAAACAACTTTATGGGTAGTTTTAACTAACGTTTTGTTGTTTTGAGCTTTTAGCTAGCCTTCTGTCTATTTTAGCTTTTAAAATCTTGTGTTAATTTTACTAGTATTATAATCTATGTAGCCTTTTGATACTAGACTTTAGGTAACTTTTTATTCCTTTTAGCTTTTACATAGCCTTTTGTTACTTTTAGCTTTTAGCTAGCCTTTTATTGCTCATAGCTTTTAGCTAGGCTTTTGTAACTTTTAACATGTAGGTAGCCTTTGTTACTTTTAGGTTTTAGCTTGCCTTTTGTTACTTTGAGCTTGTAACGAAGTTTTTGTTCTTTTTAGCTTTTTAGCTAGCTTTTTGTTACTTTTAGCTAGCCTTTTGTTGCTCATTTTAGCTAGGCTTTTGATACTTTTACTATGTAGTTATTTTTTTGTTACTTTTAGCTTGTAGCTAGCATTTTGCTAATTTTAGTTTTTAGTCTGTTGTTTCAATTAGATAGCTTTTTGGCACTTATAGCTTTTAGCTAATGGTGTGCTACATTTAGTTTTTAATCTCACTTTTAGCTTTTTTTTTAATTTTTGAGTATTAGCATCTAGCTAACATTTCATATATTTAGTTTTTTGCTAGTTTTTAACTTTTATATGGGCAGTTTTATCTTTTAGCTGGCCCTTTTCTACTTTTAGATAGTTTTAAACTAGTGTTTTGCTATAGTTTTTAGCTAATATTCGGATTCCTTTGGCAGTTTCAGCTTCTTCAACAAATTTTAGCCAAGCCATTAAGCCTACAGTATTCACACTATATTTAGTTTTACTTTTACAATCTTTTAACAAACTATGCTGCAAATCTGTAATAATTTCCTTTTTTGTCAATCTTCTGTTTTAGTTAGTGTGCTTGCATACATTAAATAAGCCAAACTTGGATAAAACTCATTATTTTTTTGATAATACCACTTTGATTGTTTTTTTTGTTCTGCAGAGCTCTGGACAGCAGATTCCTGTGGTGGTTGAAAGCTGCATCCGTTTCATAAACCTCCACGGTGAGTCAGTTTTTTATATATCAGGACACTGGTGAGAAGGCTTTGGAAGAGGAGGTATGAGTAGGTGGAAGAACTTGGTGTCTGTCTGTTTCAACCTGCGTAGAGCAAACATGTTTTATAATGTTGATGTTTATGTTTCAGGTCTCCATCATGAAGGGATTTTCAGAGTTCCTGGTTCGCAGAGGGAGGTCAACGTCATAAGAGATGCATTTGAGAGAGGTAAACAGCTTAGTTACACTACCTATAACCTAACCTTCAGCTGTATACAAGCTAAAATCTCTTCTGCAAACTGATAGTAGGATTGCATTTTCTGATGAGTTGTGCAACAAAACTGCTTTTTTATTTTTTCTTTGCACGTATCGTTTGGCTGATTTTTCTCAAGACAGATAGCTGTTTTTACAGATAATGAAGCTAAGAGCTTTGAGAGTGGTTGCTAGTTAGCTGGACTAATGTTTTCACCTCTTGGTTCTGTTTGAATCCCGGTAGGAGAGGACCCTCTGTCTGACAGCGAGTGTGATCTGGACTCTGTTGCTGGTGTGTTGAAGCTGTACTTCAGGGGCCTGGAGCCTCCTCTGTTCCCCTATGAAAGCTACTCTCAGCTGCTGGAGTGTGTCCGTAAGATGCCTTTATGTGCCTCAGCAGTAACTGTAACTCCTAAATATGTTTTTTAAAGACATCCTTACTCTGTGTGTGTTTCCTGTTTGTTTTCTTTCCTCATGTTGTGAAGAAATTGAGGAGGAGACAGAGAAAGCCGCCCAGATTAAATCGATCCTCTCCACCTTCCCGCGTTCCCTCCTCATCGTGATGCGCTACCTTTTCGCTTTCCTCAACCAGTAAGCTGCGACAAAATATAATATCTGCTTTAAAAGAGGAACAATTCGTCACTGCGTGTGTTTCCCCCAGCGTGTCTCAGTACAGCGACGAGAACATGATGCAGCCCTACAACTTGGCTGTTTGTTTCGGCCCGAGCCTCCTGAGGGGGGTGGACTCGGATGATGCCGTTGCCCAGCAACCGCAGGTCAATGACCTCGTCAAAACCATGATCCTGCAGCACGACGTCATCTTCCCGGGCCCCTCGGAACTGCCGGGCCCGGTTTACGAGAAGCACATGACTCTGGAGCAGGAGTACTGGTGAGAGAAAGAAACCAGAACTTTTTACAAAACAAATATGCAAAAAAATAAATAAATCACAGGATTTGGTAAAACATGATTTGTGAAAAATAGCAATAAGCTCACCTAAATTGAATATGTTGATTTCCTAATTATAAAACAAACATTTTGGATTTTAGTCTGATAATCAGTAAGTATTGCATGTGGCATTGCTTAACCAAATTGTATGATTAGGGTTTCTGGTTCTGGTTCTGGTTTGTGTGTGACCATTTTTTCTGCCTGTGCACAGTGAACCAATTACAGAGGAGGGAGACGGAGAGTCTGAGCATCTGCCCAGTGAGGACGGTCAGTACACAAACCTCTTAGATTACCACAGCAGCAGCGAGGACTTTTAATCCATTTGTTTTCATCAAAATGAAATAAAAATTGCGTGCAGAGTGGGAGGCAGTGGCCATGTTCGACTACACAGCCCGATCTCCGGCGGAGCTCTCCTTCAAGCAGGGAGATGCTCTCGTTCTTCACAGCAAGGCCTCCTGTGACTGGTGGAGGGGCGAGGTTGGAGGGGTGAGGGGTCTGATCCCACACAAGTACATCAGCGTGCTGGAAGGGTGAGCTACACTTTTAAAGCCTCGCCATGAATCTTAGTTACTGTAATATGCTCTGTCTACTTGTTTAGTCTGAAACAGAGGAACGGTTACTAAACTCAGAGTTGTAAAGTACAAATACTTTGTACTTAAGTAGAAATTTTGGTTATTTGTTCTTTACATGAGTAATTATTTTTCAGCCTGCTTTTTACTTTGCTCCTTACATTTTAACAAAATTATCTGTACTTTCTACTCCTTACATTTTTAAGAATGCAAAAAGTAGAAACTCTTATTTTATTTTTGCTTGTTTTCATCCCAGCTCATTATTGTTAAAAAAAGCAGGACTTGACAAATCATGTCACACTTCAGCAGGACATAGCAGATATATGTAGCCTAGTACCAAGATCTATGTGACATACATATATATGTGTATTAGGGGTGCAACAATACATGTATCTGTATCGAACCGTTCAATACACTCTTGTATCGAACAATACAGATTTTGAAAATGTATTTTATCAACTTGTCTTCTGAAGATGCTGTTTTGAAAGATCAATGGATCTGTGTTCGATTACTCCACCTTGGCTGCATTTTCGAGTGCAGATCCACTGAGAAACTTGCTGTTTCAGCAACATTTAATTCAAAAACTGTACTTTTGAGGTTAAACAAATGTTCAAAATTAAATCCAATAAATTACAAGTAAAGACGGGCATGGAAATGGCTCTTTTTTGTATCGAAAAAATATTGAACCGTGACACTAAAGTATCAAACCAAACCGAATCGTGTATTTTCTTTATTGTTGCACCCCTAATGTGTATATATATATATATATATATATATATATATATAAACAAAAACATGTTCACCTCCTGCTTCACCTAGCTTGTACTAACTTCTTTTCAAAATAAAAGTCCCTCTTTAAAGGTTGATTCCTTAAGTCATTCTGTCTTTTTTTTAACATTATTGATGATACTCTGTAGAAATTTACATGCACGGTGTCAAAGGATGATTCTATTAGTTCTGTAGCACAAAAACATCCTATAGAAAATGTAACACAATCAACATTTTAGTGGGATGGTTTCCTGCATGCCAGTTTTCTTGGAGGGCCCAAATATGGCCAAGATTTAATATTTTATCACACATATGTGCTTTTTCCATCCCTAGCAGGCCTTATTTATTTATTTATTTATTGTGGGTACAGCATTCTAACCTGGAATTTACAGATTTTACTGTTAGAGAAAGATATATTTTTATTTGTTTTTTTCTCCCATTATTTACATGTATCCTCCTTTCATTGGTCAGTCTTCTCATGGTTTAACTGTGTTGTTCCACCAGTGAGCGAGGGAAGAAAGATGAAGGTAGATCAGGAGGGGGCAGCACGGGGAACCTAACTGTAGAAGATCCGAACGCGAAGAACCCGACGAGGTAAACACAAATACACTCGAATGCAATATTTTTTTTTTTAAACCTGCACACGCCGACGCTCATTCCAGATCGTCGTGCTCACGGGCAGTAATGCCGTAGGGTTCAGGGTCACAAAAGTTTCTGCGTGTCTCGACAGGATGCGAGTAAACAGCGATAGCGCTTCGTTGCCAGGGAGACAGAGAGGAAGTGAGGGCAGCCCGAGTCGGAAGCCACAAACTTCCCCGGCCACAAGACAACTACCAGTGTAAGCCTGGCGCATCGGGCACCAACCAAACTGAAAGCCTGTGTGCATCCAGTATTTACAGAATTATAACACTTAGATTGTTGCTCTTACGAAAATTAGGCCCTTGTTGTTACGATGCCTGAACCCAGACACGGTTAAACATAGTGTCTGATTTACTGTTACAGTAATTCAAGGATCATTAGGTGATTAGATTAATTAGAAGTGACAGGTGGTCCTTGAAAGTCTTCATATAAAATGATATATTCTTATATATACTGTATTATGAGCTTTATTCTATCAGGTACACACAATATGTAGTGTAAGAAAAGCAGCCTATGTATTTATTTAAAAAAAAACTATATACAATAAAAAGCAAACAACAAAAATTGTATTTCTCCTTTCATTAAAGTATTTTTGAATTTAACTGAAAACAAAACGTATACTTATTTAACATATTTAACAAAATCTCTTCTTTTCCCCTTGGAGCTTCTCCCTCCTCTGAAACTCTGTATTTTTATGTATATAAATAAACTGTAAGGAAGCAGAGGGGAAGAAAAAATCTTATAACATTAAATTGTAAAATTCACATGATAATAATATTGTCGTTTTACAGACTCAAACTTTGAAACAAGAACATCAGGTCCGTCCCATCATATTCAAACAATGTTGTACTACTTAGTATCTTTTTTTTTTCAATAAACTAGTTTTTATCGTCTTTTTAAACATATAAACTCTGGAAGTTTTCATTTCATCAAGATTATTTCATGAACTTATTCCCTGAATTACAGCACAGCATAAATTTGAAATTTATTTTTTTTAAATCTCTACTCCCTTAAGAATATTTTGACAATATCTTTTCTCTTTAAAACAAATGTTAACTGAATATTTACAGGTAATATATTTTTGAGCATTATACATAATAACTTGTTAGAATCATAAAACTTGAATCATTTCCACTGATAAAATTATATATTTGTTGGATGACCATAATGTTTTCTACTTATAATCCTTAAACCTTGTTTTTTGTAAAATAAAATAGTATTTGTAATAGTTTTGCATGCTTTTCCCCCAAACTTCAACACAATATAATAAATGTGATACAAACATTGAATTATATAAAACAAACAATGCTTTCACTTTATACAATAATCCAATGGTTTTTTGCTACTTTCATTCTTAAATATGAAACGGGAGATCTCCTTTAGGGATAAAGCTGCTTAATTTTATTTTTGCATGTTGAAATTAAGCTCCACAGCTGTATAAAAAAAAGACTTCATGGAAAATCACAGTTTTGCTGAGCATTCATGCATCAGCCTGTTTCAGTTCCTTTTTCTTTTTTTTTTTTACAGTGTTTCAGTTCTCTCTTGCTCCCTCCAGTGTTGTATTTGGGGTAATGCATCATAAAAAAATATAAGAATGTCAAAATAAAGGTTGTAGATGAAAGTTATTTTGCAAGTTGTGCCAAATGGATGTATAAATAACCTCACAAGACTGACGTTGCAGAAATAGGAGTGACGTTTCTTATTGTTTCCATCTTCAAGGTCTCACGAACGAAGGCACACTCTGGACACTGTGAGACAGGGCAGCTGCAGACTCACAGACAAATCTCCGTTTGGTCAGCCGGAAAAACCACCTATTGATAAGGTTTGTGAATTCCCCTTTGATGTCACTTCCTGTTCCACTTTTACTGAGCCAAGTTCAAAAGTGAATCTGTCACTTATGTGACAAAACGTGTAAAGTATTTTAAATAGAAAGTTGTTTTCTTTGACTTTTTGTATTTGCATATGCATGCCACGGGTACTTTAACTGTGCCTGGATGTAGCAAAAGGAAAAAACTTAATTAAATATCTAAATCTGCCGTATATCTTCTAATCTGCCTTTATTCCTCTGGTTCTGTCAGGAGATAATCAGCCGTCAGATGAACTCTGTGTTCAAGGAGCTCCTGTCTCGCCAGCCTCCGTTGCAGCCGTCTGCCCTCTCTGCCCCTGTTCCTTCATCGTCATCGTCTTCCTCTCTAACTCAAAATGCCCCCGCTGTCAAAAAGGGATTTGGTTTAAGAAAGACGAGCACATTTCAGTCTGGTGGACTGAGATGAAGAAGGGACAGCGATGGAATTATTGTTTCACAGCTTGATTACTGCACCGATGCCTTTCAGGCATTTAGTGAAGATCTAATTTTTTGTTCCTTTTTTCTTTTCTTTTTTCTTTTGGACCTGTGAATAACAGTTAGGTCTGCCATCTCATAGTGCTGCTTGTCCTGGTGCCGTGTAGCTGTGCGTCAAGTGTGTGTTTTTCAGCTGGTTCTGTTTCGGTGTTTTTATTTTCAGTTCTAGTCTGCTTTGTTCTCCCGGGGTTTTTACAGCATTTGGAGAATCAGGGATGTGGCTTCACCAGTGATCTCACCGAGACAAACGTCAGGAACTGATCGCTCGTCAACACAATCCTTAAACTGCCCCTAGTGACAGTTCTGAGATCAGCTCACCTTGATTTATTTTTTTATTCTGGAGAGAAAACTGATCTGAGTCCTGTGTCTGGGTGTGCCTTCACTTTTGTTTTTTGGAATTTTTGGACATTTGTTTTACTTGAAAAGACCAGATAAGTTTAAATATTGCATATTAAATTATAAAAAGTGAGTCAAGATAATCATGATGGATCCAAAAGTGTTCAGTATTTGTTTTTTTAAAGTAAGACAAAATTTGGAATTTGGCAAGATGGCACACTCTCAGTTAAAGTAGACATTTCCTGCTTTTAAATCTTTGCTTTTCACAGACCGGTCCACTCCGGTTTGAGAGATGGAGTTAAGTTTTCTAGCTTGCAGTAATTTATTATTATTATTATTATTATTATTATTATTATTATTATTATTATTATTGCAATTTAATTAAAAGATGTCAACAACAGAAGACTTGTCCATCCACTCCTACATGTTGGAGCCAGAGTCTGACCCAGAACCAGAGGAGAATTAAGATGAGGAAATTGTAGTTGGTAAGTCCAGATCTTATTTGGCAGTTCCGTTGCAGATAATTTAGACTCAGAAAACCTCATAGAAAATAGAGAAAACTGAACGGGCTGAAAAATATGACCCAAACAGAATATAAAGGTATCTTTGTAGCACCAGGAAAGACTAAATTAAACTTTTCTGCCTCCAAGAGACTCCAAGTACAAAACAAAATATATTTAACAGCTAAAAAAGGGGATTTTGCCCCTTTAAGAGACCTAAACTCCTACACATCACCAGATTCAGTAGTTTAGTTAATTAAAAGTATCAATGGTTCACTATGAATAAGAGAAGAACAGGAAGTGAGGTCGGCTTCCTCATTATTGTGGACACTGCTCCGGTCCATTGTGGTGAAGAAGGAGCTGAGCTGGTTGAAGCAACAAAATTGAATTTTTAAACCAGTCAGTTGTTTCACACTTATTTATTGAATATTGAACACTTTGTGGGTCCATCTGTGTTAGCTGGGAAAACTGTTAAATCATTTTTATTATTTTTTTATACACAGCAGCGTAAAGAAAAACAAAAAATATTAATCCAATAGACTGGAACACATTCCCCGTTATATGTGACACATGGCTTGAGATACAGGCCAAATCTCAGGGCTTTTGCAGCGTTGAAGACGGGCTAACTCAGGTTTGGCTTTGAAGGAAAATGTAAGGGTTTCTCACTCAGGTCTTAGGTTGACTTGGTGAGTTTCATTCAGACTTTGAAGTTGGAGGAATATCCATATATGCCGTTTAATGGCCAGTGAGTGATTGATTTTAGGCTTTTTTTGTACGACTCAGCTGTGTTTTCAGTCCTAACGTTTTTGTTCTAACTTCCAAGTCAAATGAAATTCACCAAAGCTCTCCAACTAGAAACTGTGCCCAAGCCTCAAGAGCCAAAATGGTCCCCCCCCCAATATCAGAGAGCTCCTCTGTTTGAAACTGTGAAACCTATGGTGGCATTTTAGAACTGAAACTCTGATTTATTTCTTTCTCTCATTTTGCCCCCCACCCCATATTTAAAGTAGTCCAATCTACTGGTTCAGTATAAATGTGCTTTTGGATTCTTTTCTTTGCAGTTTAATTTAATAAGCATTAAAATAATATTTTTGACACCTGTACTCGGGGGGGGGGGGGGGGGGGGGGGGGGGGGGGGGGGGGGGGGGGGGGGGGGGGGGGGGGGGGGGGGGGGGGG
>JARVJO010000024.1:23805960-23837516 GCA_031762555.1 Cynodonichthys magdalenae | reverse complement strand
ATAGATAGATAGATAGATAGATAGATAGATAGATAGATAGATAGATAGATAGATAGATAGATAGATAGATACAAAATAAGAGAATATAGAATAATATGCAGCAAACAGAAAACCCAATAATGCAATAGTTATTGCCATTTAAATTTATTTTAAGTTAAATAATCAAATAACATTATATAGTTTAATATATTTTTATTTCATTATTGTTTAAGCCATTTTCAAATTTTACAGAACTGTTCATGTTTTCAATAATGAAAGTTTCATGACATAATTCATATTTTAATACAACTATATGTACTTTATCAGAAACACATTTCCGGAAATTGTAAACAATAAAGAATTTAAACATTGGTTTAAAATCGTTTTGGAGAGTTTGTGTTTGTGGATTAAGGTCTGTTTTCCTGCACAACTTGCTAGAGAAAACAGGTATTCGCCCTTACCAAGATGGCCGACGCAAGGTCGTTACGCTCATTTGCGTCGGTCCCAAAAGCTTTACGTATCTACCCAGAATGCACTTCATCGCCGCCATTTTTCTTGTTATGGTGGATGGAGATTTGCGTCTTCACGGTCCTGTCAGGATCATCATTTGACTTTAGAATTTAAAGTCTTTAATCGCTGCTTGTTTTTTTAAATACATAGTTTGTTTTGAAAAGAAGCTTCGAACTTGAAGGAAACAAGATGGCGCAGTACAAAGGAGCTGCCAGTGAGGCAGGCAGAGCGATGCAGCTGATGAAGAAACGAGAAAAAGAAAGAGAGCAACTCGAACAGCTCAAGCAGAAGATAGCAGAGGTTTGTTACTCTTATCGCTATTTTTAATCGACGTATTTTAAGTTGGTCGTGTACAAAATGAACTACCAAAACAGACATAAAAAAATATTGATTTAAAAGGAGTTAAAGGGCAGGGAGTGAAGGTGCGCATTAATACATGTTCAGAAACTCCAGTCTAGGCCTCAATACTTTTAAACCTCAGCTCAAGAAACACAAGGCAACTATGGGATTTATTTATAAAAACCTTAGTCTAGTTTTAAGAGTGTCAGCCTCACAGATAGAAGCTGGAAGTTGGTTCCACAAGAGAAGAGCCTGAAAAGTGAACTCTCTGCCTCCCATTCTACTTTTAGAAACTCTAGGAGTCACAGGTTTAATATAAGATGGAGCTTGGTTGTTGAAGCTTTGTATGTTAGATGGAGAAAAGTCAAAACTGGACAAATATCATCTCCCATTAACTCTCATCTGAACTCAAGCAGCAGCTTTTTAGATCAGCTAAAGATTTTTAAAACTGAAACTAAACTACATATTTTGTGTTCATGGTTTTGCAGGATAACATGGTCAAAGCCAACATTGATAAGAAATTCTCCGCTCACTATGATGCTGTGGAGGCAGAGCTGAAGTCCAGCACAGTTGGTGAGGATCATTGACAATTTCACAGAATGTAAATAAAGTAAAGCATCAACCTGAATCTTTGATTTTTTTTAAATCAAATGTATTTATTTTTATTTGTGTTTAAATGTCTCAATCAGGTCTGGTGACCCTGAATGACATGAAAGCCAAGCAGGAGGCGCTGGTAAAGGAAAGAGAGAAGCAGCTGGCCAAGAAGGAGCAGTCCAAAGAACTCCAGCTGTGAGTTATAACACAGATTTATCAATGAGCTGTCAGATCATCTAAAAAACTAAAATAATTAGACAAAAAGTTCCATAACTGCAGTTTTTGCTTGGCTTCCAAAAATGCCGTGACAGAAAGTAGGCAACTTTCCCTCCGCCTGCCTTTGAGCAATCCATGATCTGCTGACGTTAAATCTTCAGCTCGATTCGGCTTGTTTGGAGCTGAGAACCGCTCTGAAGCAGGTGGGACCACCTGATGGGAGGTCTCTGACTTCGCTGATTTGACTTTAAGTTTCATCTAAAATTTAAAAGCTTTAAATTTTCTTTTTAATAAACAGAAAGTCGACTGATTATAAACAGTTTAACCACTTCTTATAATAAAAAAATTGAAGTTTGTTTTTAATATTTGGGCTTCCAGTTTAAACACGACTAAATGGAAAAGTTGGCTCTGAACGTGCTGATTTTAAACCTGTTTGGCGAGCCGGCCAGGTGTTCTGCTGGCTCTGAATTTTCATCTGGTGCAGTTATCAGTTGACAGTAATTATCTTTTAAAGCAGACAACAGAAGGAAATCTTGATGTTGCCTTAAAGAAAAAAATTAGCTTTGGTTTATGTGACTCCACAGTTGAAGATAAGCAGATTAAACCTAAACAGGCGTGGAAGCCTCCAGGTGATGTTTTCTGTAGGAAGACTGTGGGTTTTTCCCCTCAGGGTTCAGATGATCAAATTAATTTTATTTGTGTTTTTATGTGGAAAAAATGTAAACACAGAAAGTAGACATGATGAGGCTGGCCGCTGTTGAGGTCTTTGAGCGCTACAGCGACGAAGAGAAGAGATTTCCCACAACCCTGCTTTTTAATCTTTTCCTTGAACATTTGCCCCACATCTTCCCTAAAATCTGAACACAGGCCCCACAGCAGTCTGAAAACCAACATCCCATGTTTCTGCTCATTAAATCAAGCATTTTCAAGAGATGTCACTTTTTATTTCTTTACAGCAAGCTTGAAAAACAGAAAGAGAAGAAGAGAAAGGAGGAACAGAAAAGAAAAATTGCCAGTTTATCTTTTAATCCTGATGATGAGGAGGAAGAGGAAGAAGATGATGATGATACTGATGAAGATAAGAATGAAGAGGAAGATCTGGATTGTGAGTATTTGATCTTTGGGATGTTATCTCACAAACTTCAGCCCTTTAAAGCTTTGCTGCTTATTCAAGTTTAAGCCCCAATGTGTTTTCCTCAAACAGAAGAGCTGCTGGACTTTAAAAGATTTTTTTTTTTAAATCTAATAAATCTGAAGTCCCCAACCCTGGTCCTCTTGGCCCACTGTCCTATGGCACAGTATGGGGGCCAAAGTTAAGACAACTGCACAACCAGTGGTTGCTACATCCTTGTAGCAGGAGGCTATATCTATTCTTAAGCCAGCTATTGATCTGATTAATGATAGGCCGACACGGTAACTGAGCAGCTGGTGCTAGCAAATGAGAAGGAGATTATTCATTTGCATTAGCATTAGAGAGGCTAGCTACTAGCATGTATAAGCTGGCGTTAGCATTAGAGAGGTTAGCGACTAGCATGTATAAGCTGGCATTAGAGAGGCTAGCGACTAGCAAGTATAAGCTGGCGTTAGCATTAAAGAAGCTAGAGACTAGCATGTATAAGCTGGCATTAGCATTAGAGAGGCTAGCGACTAGCAAGTATAAGCTGGCGTTAGCGTAAAAGAGGTTAGCAAGTAGCATGAATAAGCTGGCATTAGCATTAGAGAGGTTAGCGACTAGCATGTATAAGCTGGCATTAGAGAGGCTAGCGACTAGCAAGTATAAGCTGGCGTTAGCATTAAAGAGGCTAGCGACTAGCATGTATAAGCTGGCAGTAGCATTAGAGAGGCTAGCGACTAGCAAGTATAAGCTGGCGTTAGGATTAAAGAGGTTAGCGACTAGCATGTATAAGCTGGCATTAGCATTAGAGAGGCTAGCGACTAGCATGTATAAGCTGGCGTTAGCATTAGAGAAGCTAGCGACTAGCATGTATAAGCTGGTGTTAACATTAGAGAGGCTAGCGACTAGCATGTATAAGCTGGCGTTAGCATTAAAAAGGCTTGCAACTAGCAAGTATAAGCTGGCGTTAACATTAGAGAGGCTAGCGACTAGCATGTATAAGCTTGCGTTAGCATTAGAGAGGCTAGCGACTAGCATGTATAAGCTTGCGTTAGCATTAGAGAGGCTAGCGACTAGCATGTATAAGCTGGCGTTAGCATTAAAGAGGCTAGCGACTAGCATGTATAAGTTGGTGTTAGCATTAGAGAGGCTAGCGACTAGCATGTATAAGCTGGCGTTAGCATTAGGTTAGCGACTAGCATGTATAAGCTGGCGTTAGCATTAGGTTAGTGACTAGCATGTGTAAGCTGGCGTTAGCAATTAGAGAGACTAGCATGACTAGGCTGCTCACCTATATTAGACAAGATTTTTTGAATAAAGAAAATTTCTCAACAGAAATAGATATAGCCTCTTGCTACAAGGATGTAGCAACCACCGGTTGTGCAATAGTCTTTTTGGCCCTCATACCGCACCATACTATCCTGCATGTTTTAGCCTTTTCCCTGCTTCAACACATCTAATTCAGATAATAAATTACTCCGAATATAAAGTTTAGCACCCAGTCTCCTTTACTCCAGCTTCTTCACTCATCAACATCGTTTCGTACAGGTGGTCCAGTTAAGAAGAAAAAACTGGGGAAGAATCCAGATGTGGACACAAGCTTTCTTCCAGATCGAGACAGAGAGGTAAAGAACATTAGTATTTATAGTATTTTTATTTTTAGTCCTCATAAACCCTGTTTATAAATAGAAACACTATTTTGTGTTTTTTTTTGCTGCCTCTGGTTTCCAGGAGGAGGAGAATCGCCTCAGAGAGGAGCTCCGACAGGAGTGGGAGCTGAAACAGGAGAAGATTAAGAGTGAGCGTCAGAATTAGTGTTGATGTTTTGATGATTTGTTTGTCCTTCCTGTTAGAATTTTCTTGGTATAATTTCGGTGTTTCGTCTTTAGATGAGGAGATTGAAATTACCTTCAGTTACTGGGACGGTTCTGGACATCGGAAAACTGTGAAGGTGCACTGAGATATATGTTATTAAAAAAACTATACTGGGATTTAATTATAAATTAGTGACTCAGATTTTATGGCCTGAAAAACCTTTCAACCTGTTTTTTTTTTGTAACCTGCTGTATTTCTCCTGCAGATGAAGAAGGGAAACACCATCCAGAACTTCCTGCAGAAGGCCCTGGAGGTCCTTAGGAAAGACTTCAGTGAGCTCAGGTAAATCCAAACATTAAAGTTGGTTTAATAAAGACATAAAATGTTAATTTCTAAATCTCCTGCAATGTGTTTTTTATATATTAGGAAGATGTTATCAAAAGAACTCTGGAAAATTTGACCAAATTAGCTAAAGGACGGAGACTTACATGGCTATACAAACTATAAGCATTAGCTAATTCTGATTTTAAAAAACGGATGAAAAAAAATTCTATATATTCCCAAGCTCAAGAACTAATGCCATAAAAAAGACATCTCTTACTCTCTTAAATAATATTTCAAAATAATGTTTTTAAATAATATTTTATAATTTATTAAATTATTCTTTTGTGTTTTTTTTAATCACTCCAGGTTTATAAGGCCCCCAGCACCTTCTGAACACAAATGACCTAACAGGCTAGAAATGATATATATTATATAATAACGGTCTATTGTAAATTACTATTAGCTTGGCGCTAATGCGAAAGCTAACAGGCTATATTCTATAAAATTCGTTAAAACTAAACAGTATTTTTACAGTTTCCATTTTATAGTTGAAGTAAATGTTTATCAAATAATGTGTCACGTTAGAAGTGGAGCTGTTTAAAGCTGCCACTAGATGTCGCCAAACTCTTCTTCTCTGCAGGTCTGCTGGAGTGGAGCAGCTCATGTACATCAAAGAGGATCTGATAATCCCTCATGTGAGCACCGCCACGCCAATCAAAAGCAGTTTCTGCTCTCTGTTTGGATAAGATTCACTTCCAACACTCGTTTTAAACATTTGTCACCAACACTTTGTAACCTCTGTTCAGATTCTGCCTCGTCTGATGTTCTCTGTGTTTTCACTTAAAAAAAACATTTTGAGATGCGTTCACTCTCTTTAGTTTCTTGTTAGGTATCTGATCATTGTGGGGGGATTTTGATTTGTTTTATGTTGTAAAATTTCAGCTGTATTGCAATGCTGAATTTATTTTTACTCTCACCCTTTTGAAATTTTTAGCACCACAGTTTTTACGACTTCATTGTGACCAAAGCCAGAGGAAAGTCTGGTGAGTTAACATTTTTTTTTAAATCATTGAGAAAATGACCAGAAATATTTGTTTCATTTAGTGTTAAAAAAACTTCGAGCTCAAGGATCAAGTTATCATAAGGTATCATTTTGTAAATTTATATTCTTGAACCAGTATTTTTTTCAATTCTTATTTTATCTCTGCTCTTTTTAGTGTTGAGCCTGACAGTTTAGTAAGTTAAAAACATGAGACGATGTTTTTATGTGGCTTTAAAAGGGTATTTTTTCATATTAGCTAAATTCTTACAAACCCATTTTACTGCTTGTCATAACATTTTGTAAAGTTTTTACTTTATATAAGAAGAACTCTGAGAGGAAATTTATTGTTGAAATGGATGTTGTAAAATTGCTCTAGTTTGAATTAAAATTTTATCGTTCTCATTTAGAATTTAAGTCGAAGTAGTTTGTTTTTTTGCAAAGAAATCTCATAAATAGATTATCCCAAAACACTCAGGGTAATAAAATAATAGGTTTTATTTAAAGTGCCCTTTTCAACTGGGCAAATATAATTGTTATAAAATTAGATTGAAATTAATTATTTAAAATCCATCAAAAAATAAATTCAAATAAAATCTAAAGACGTGAACCAAATGTTTTGCTTTATTGCCATGTTTTTATGTGAGATTTATTTTTTATAACAGCAATCATTTCTATTTTTAGTTTGTAAAAGATTTTTTCTCTCCACAGGTCCGTTGTTCAGCTTCGACGTTCACGACGACATCCGACTGGTGAACGACGCCACCGTGGAGAAAGATGAGGTGAGGATTTGATCAGAGCAGATTGGAACCCTACACTTGCTTCCTAATTTTCAACCTTTGATGACCTCTAAATCCTTAATGGATGGTCCGATTAAAAAAAAAAAGCAGTTTTGGAATCAGTACATAGAGCCTTATGAGTAAAAATGAAGAAAACGGCTCTAAAATAAGTTAGACATTTTTTAAAAGTCCTTAAACACGTGTGTGCTCTGATCCTAACAAAAACCCCTCAGACATTTCGGTTTTGGTTCATTAAAAAAAAAAACTTTAAATAAAATTTGAAATTTGTTCATTCATTGTTTCTTCCATCATCTCTGTTGGTATCAGTTCATTTTGCATGTTTTAGTTCTTACTAAGAAAACTACAATTCCCATCATGCAGCAGCTGTTGAAAGAATTCAGTCACTTTTTTAATGATTTGATTTTAAATATAAAGAACAAAAATAAATCAAATTTTACAAAGAGTTGTTAATTTTTGTTATTCACATCTGTCTTAAATTTACTTAAAACTTGTAGAAAACCCTGTTTGAATAAATCATGTGGAATTTGACCCAAACTCATCTGCAATCATTGGATTTTAACACCTCCGATGTCAATTTTTCTTTCCAGTAATTACTGGCTGTACATCAATAACAATTCTGTTCAGTTTTATTTCTTACACTGTTGTATTTTTATATCTAAAGTCTCATGCAGGTAAAGTGGTGCTGAGGAGCTGGTATGAGAAGAACAAACACATTTTTCCTGCAAGTCGCTGGGAGCCGTACGACCCCGAGAAGAAATGGGACAAATATACGGTAAGACACAGTTTACCTTTATGTTTCTAAGATAGTCGTTTCATTTTGAATCTTTAAACCTCTAAATTCAGGGGAAGTTTCTCGATTCGGAGGATTTAATGACATATTTGTTTGATGGTAACAGGAGCATAGTTTCCAAAGTGCGACTTATTCTTCTTGTGCACCTGTTCCAAACAGTAATAAGCTTTGTTCTGGTTCCAAACGTATGCGTGCCAGGTTTGTCTCGCAGCCAGACAAACAGCTCGACGTCTGGCTCGAACGTCTCGTCCCTGAAGGAAAAATGCTAGATTTGACTTGCAGAGGCACGCTGCGAAAGATCAGACGACTTTCTTTGTTCTTTTAATTAACTTTGGAAGAAACGGGACGTGTATTATTGCACGTTTACAACCAGGTTTGCTGTTTCTGTTAGATGCTGGGGCTGGCACACTTTTCTGCAGACTTACTGTAGGAACTTAAACTGATTTATTTAACCTCAGAGTTTCCTGAGGCTCTTGCAAAGATGACTTTACTTCCAATGGAACGACTTGGATTTAGTGCCAAACATTTACCACATACTGAAAACTTCTTTGTTTCCCTGGAAAGCAAAAAAAATCTGCAGCCCCGATGCTTAAAATGTAGTTTTCCAAGCAGAATTAATGAGGAACTATTTTTCTGTCCCGGTGTTTTAATAATGACACCTGCCTTCTGATGAGCGCCGACACAAAACAAGTGCAGAAGCACACCTGCTGAACTAGCTGGGCGTGTTTACCCCGGCACAGCAGAGGGGAGCAGATTTTATAGCCCAGCTGGACCAGATGGCTCTCGCTGGAGAATCTGGACCTTAATTTGCTGATTAAATCCATGACAGATGAAGATTTTTTGAATCCAGCTCTGAAGAATGAGTCGTATTAAACAAAACGAGAGGCTATAAAAACATCAGAACGCGCCCAAAAGTGAAAAAGAAACCTCATCAATAAAAAGTGCGGAACAGATGACTTCTAAATCATAATAAAAGTAGAGCTTGTGACTGTAATTTTTTTTTTTTTCCTTTTCAGATTCGATGATCGTCAGAAACGAGCTCTGGAGTCTTCGTGGAAAAGTTTTGTTTCCCTCTCACTCATAGTTTCAAGTTATTTTTCTTTTGTATTTTAGTACTCGGCTGTAAATAACCACACATTACTGTGTCAGTAAATACGACGGAGTATTAGAGCCACACGACCAGATTTTAATTTTTTTTAAATATAGTAGAGAATAAAGTCGTAACATTACAAGAAAAAGTCATAATATTACGAGAATAAAGTAAAGCAGTCATAGCACTGCATTAAAATAAGGAAAGTTGAGCAACTTGTGATGTTTTTCTTTAGTATCAGTTAAAAGAAATTGTTAATCTTTTAGCACATTATTATCAGGACTTTGAAACGATTGTGCAAACGACTATAAACTGAAGCAATTAATGGCTTCGTTGTCAGATTTAGTCGTCCTGTAATTCAGATGGAAGCTTTTTACACTGACAGTGTTATCGTGGACCACTTCATAAACACAGACACGTGTGGCTGTCCACTCAGGTGTGAGGAAAATGGACATTATGACTTTTTTTTTCTCGTAATATTACAACTTTAATCTTGTAATTAAAAAAAAAAAATCTCGTTGTGTGGTCCAATACTGTGTCGTAAGGGAATGACTCAGAAATACTTAAAAAAAAAAGTGTTGTATCATCTGTACTTAATAAACATGACTAATTGGGGTTTGTTTCTCAAAGTGTTCATAATGAGTTTAGGGTTTCTGGTTAAACCATGTGATGCAGAATAAACTCTTCTGGCAGTGAAAGTGTCAGAACTCGCAGAGGAGAAACTCTCAGGCTGCTCGGCTCTGCCTGTGGCCTCGGGACACCACTCCCCTCCGTGTCACCGTCCTTCCTCCCAGTTTTTTATTTTTTTGTTTTACTTTGTACTTTTGCACACGGTTAAAACAACCGTCGGTTTTCTTGGGGAAACATGCTGGCAGCCGCAGCATGTTGGTAGTTTTGTTCCAGCTTTGGGCTCTCGCTCGGCCGGACGCCGCGGCTGCAGCCGTCGCCCCTCAGGACTGCAGTCTGGAATGTATCCGTCAGGTAGGTGAAGGTTTTCCCTCCTTCGACACCGACCTTTCCAGTTCGATGCAGCTTGAAATTCCAAGTGAACCAAATCTGATGTTCCTCCTGGCTTGAATAATTCTGTATATTTCAACAGTTTGCTGCGACGTCTGTGCAGAAATTTTTCAACTTCTTAGACTCATAAACCATGAAAAATTATATCAAACATTCAGGACAAACATCTGGAATAAGGAGTAAAATTTGTCCATATTAAAACCTGAACCTTGTATATTTTGTATAATTTTAGGGTTTGCTGGGACTGGATCCAGATAATACAAACTGGAGTTTCTAAAAATCATTTGCAAACACTGGCAGAGGGTTTTTCACATTTAAAAATGTGACACCTTCACCATTATGTCCTCTTTTGTTTCATCTTAACATGTAAAAGAGTTTTGTTTTTGATCTACAAACTGAAAACAGGCGAATTCATCAATCTTAAGGCTAAAAATGTTACGTTATAAACCTTTTATTCTGTTTATATTAAGAGAGTAATGATGCAGCAAGAGGTATAAAATAGTCATTTTCTTATGTCCTCTATAGGCAGAAAGAAGTTAGAATTATTGGTTTAAATAATTACTGTTTTTATATTAAAACACTCGTGTGAAGGTCAGAATGTGATGTTTTCTCCTCTAACCTTTGAGAAAACTGGAAGGTAAAGTCTGTCCAGGTGTGAAATATTAATTAAATAAGTTTTGTTTACATAGAGGCACAGCTGGATGAGTACCGATCATAGAAAAAACAGATTTTATAGAAAGTTTTGCTCACGCTGGGCTTTTAGTGTTGGAACACCAGTAGATCCAGGCGTAGCTGCTCAAAACAGGTACAAATTATGTTTTTATGTAACTCAATTCATCTACTTAAAGTTATGTTGAGTTTTTATAAAATTGTAGCAAAAGAAAGTCACAAAAATCAGTTTTGCCCCCATTAAAACTAAAAAGTGGAACATTTTTAATCCTGATTCTGGTGATAAATCATATTTAGATACAAACTATCCTTCAAAACTGGTGTTTTTATATTTTCACTCAAATATAATTTGGTATTTAAAGAGGCTGAATGATGCTAAACTCGCCCCACATTTGATTCAAATCAAAGTTTTTGTGGAATAAATTTCAAAGAACTGCTTTCCAGTAAAGTTGAAAAATGCACTAAATTATTTTATACGACTCAGCTGAACCCCGCAGAGACAAAGAAAATTCCCTAAAGAAACCAATATAAAATAAATGGCTCCACATTTAAAAAAAAAAAAAACATTTTAAATGACATTTTAAGAAGGTTTCGATCATTACAACATGAAACTGGTCTATATTACAGGTTTGGGAACAGTTAAAGTTCCCAGCTGTCATGATTAAAGGTTTTCTGTTAACCTATGTGTAAAGTAATAAATCAAATTATATCGTTAAAAGAAACTTCTCTGCAAGCATTTATCTGACTGTAAGGCTACCTCTTTAAATGGAAAGTGATGAAAAAAACAGTTTTGAGTATGTAGATTTCAGAATTTTTATTAGTTTTTAAAGATGAATCAAACTGCAGCTGCAAAATATTTAGCCATGACAGATGTGATTGTTCTGCTTTTATATAAATAAAAAGTGACAGAAACTAAAAAGTCAAAACTCCAGGAGCTTAAATTTGATTTAAAATGAAAAAATCTGCAGGGAGGAAGAGAAGCGCCAGCAGATATTTCAGTTTTTTGTTTTTTTTTTACGCTCCACCAGAGTCAGATGCTTTGTCATTTTAAATCAGCCACATTTCTGGATCAAACAGCATCTTAACCACAAATCTGATCCTTGTTTTTGTCTTTGTGAAACTTCATGCATGTGGTTTATATTCCTGTACACATCTGATCACAATGTAAAAAAAAAAAAAGCAGTTAAAAATGATTTTCTTCTGTGCAGGGACAACCTGCATGTAAATACTGCAGAGTGACCAGGGAGGACATCAAGCAGGCTCTGGGTTTAAACTCCATCCACTCGTTTGGAAGTAAGATTCAGACGTTCTGCAGTGAAACAGACAAAATGTTTTAAGATTATTTTTTTTACTGGAACGGCAACAGACAGGGTAATAGTTAAGTTTAAGTAACTTTATGGAAAAAATGTACTTTTAGGAGTTTTACTACACCATACTTTTTGCTTTGCTTGAATATTATTAGGTAATAATAATAATAGTTAATATATAGGTTATTAATTCATCTGTAAACACTTTATAAATCATTTCTATATAAATCAAGAAAAAGACAAAACTGTCCAGTTTCTTGCCAAATAGTGATCCAATCTGTTACATCTAAAGTCTTATATTAAACATTAGAGATGCACAATAATGCTCCTCTGAACAGCAACATTACCATCCTGCTGACTTTGTTCACAGATTTAGTCTGAATTGTTAAAATGAGACGTATAATTCAATAAAAGTTTTCTCAGGTTGTATTCCGTGGCCCTGTTTCGAGCTGCTTGGAGATGAAGACCCCCAGATCTGTCAGCACTACGTTCACGCTCCGACCGACGTAAAGGTTGAGTTTGTGAACGAACCAAACCCCGAATCTGACACTGCTGTTGTCTCCTGGAAGTCCAGTCGTTACGGTACGTAGATGAAGATAAAAACGGTTACATGGCACACCTGTAGAAGTGGGGGGCTTCAATCACAGATCACTCTGTAAACGCACTGTAAGAGAACAAATATGCATCATCACTGTCCAATATTACAGAAACAAAATTAAAATTATTCATCTCAAACACTTCAACAGTTTGTTAAAATCTGAACATCTAATCACAGAACCAGAGGTGCAGTTCGGGGAGATTTTTTTATTTCCTCTTAGGAAAAATACTTTTTTCTGTTTGAGCACAACAATCAAATCAGGACTATCTAATTCTAAAGAAAAATAAAGAGAACATATCTCATTATACGTCTGTTCGAGGTGGACAATAACTGAGACAAAAGGCTAAAATTTTGAGTAAAAATAAAAGAATCCATGAAAAGCTTTGATGCATGAAGTCTACAGGAGTTTTAAAGTTACAACCCTAACACTATTATGACATATTTGCAGCTTATTCAGATTATTTTTAAGGCGTTAAACCAAACCGCTGAACACTGCAATGCTAATTTTCTTTTTTCAAAAGATATAAAATGGGCATTACACTGAACTATTGCAATATTTCTACTCATGTATATGTGCAGACCATGATATTATTGTCTGGACCTTCACCTGAAACTGAATCAAACAAGTTCTTTTTTCAAGACCTGAGACACGTTGTCTAAGTGCAGTGCTGTGGGAATTAGGGGTGCAGAGGGTGCTGCAACACCATGCCAAAGGACATGCATGTCCAAATACATGGTTACATAATAAAATAAGTTATGAAAACATGTTAAAGCTACATATTATCTCTAGTTTAACTCAAAGTGAGGGCATGTGACGGCGTTTTAAAACAGCAGCCACTAAAATAAACTTTGTTTTGCCACAGGGATCGCCTTCCTGCGAGGCTTTCAGGTGTCGGTCCAGGCTTTGGGAAGCTTCACCTTCTCCTGTCAGCTGTTCCTGTTTCACCGTAACGTTTCCCTTTCACCATCAGACGCTCAAACGGTACGAAAACTGGGTTTTTACTTCTTCACCTGTGAGATGTGCCCTAATGTCGACATGGATTTGTGCTCCTTCGTAGAGGCTCTCATTATTCTAAATGGTGCGGTGTTGAGAGGATGCTGTAAAGACTTAAACTTTGCTTTACTTTGGAAATAAATCCAAGTCTTTCTCTCATCTGTCACAGTTGTACAAGTCTGACCCATTCACCGGGCTCTCCCTGGGATCCCAGTACGCTGTAACGGTCATGGCTCTGCCGGTTCCGGAGCAATGGGAGAAGTTTTATCAGACCAAGTTCTTCTCTACTCGCTGTAAGACACTGGAGCTATTAGCTTTATGTTCACTTATAACGTGTGACTCTTAAAATGTAACATCTTAAATCACTCTTTTGTCTTTTTCATATGTTGACCTTGTTTTTTCCTTTAAGAGTCAAAAACAAAAACATTGTTTTTGTTTTTCAGCTTGTGCAGAGAAGAACGGTCTTGATCAATGCAAACAAGGTGAGACAAACTCTCGCTCGGTCTTCCTGTGAGCATGATCTCATGAGTTTCTCATCGTGTGGTTTGCAGACTGGTACCCGAAACACGTTGAGGTCCAGCAGGAAGGGTCTGTCGTCACGGTGACCTTTAACTTGGCTCCACCCAACCTGGGCATCGGGAGCTACTTCTGTCTGTGTTATGCCAACGGCATGAAGAAATACACCGACATAGTACCTGTGAGTGGGTTTATTTTGGTGCCGATTCAAGAGGTCTGAGCCTCGAGGTTTGCAAAAACATGATCCGCCCTAAAGAAACTCTTTTAATATAACACTTTTGAATATATCTGTGCATCCTTTCTGATCATAGAGAATAAAATAGTTGTTTTATGTGAATTTAATATTTGTTATTTTGATTTTCCTCAGAATCTCTCCATGAACAAGACTCATCACAGCGTTCAACTGACTGACCTTCAGGAAGGAGTCAACTACTCTTGTGAGGTACCTTTGAGCCTTTTTCCCGCCAAAAGGCAGCTTCTGGTGAACAGGGGCGGAGCCAGGGCCACCATAGAGAAATCTTTGGCCACTGTGCTGTACCACCCCCCTTCCATAATGAAATTATTATTAGGGATGTAATACTCCTCCTGAACAGCTGGTGGCAGTATTTAACATTTTGAAACATAATCTCTAAACCTGAGCACTGAAGAAGAGCATAAATATTGTTAAACTAAAAAGCGATGATTTCTTTTTTATACAGCAGATATGTAATCTGACTTAAGGTGTCAGTTTTATAGTAAATAACTACAGAAACTGTTAAAACAAAACTAAACACAACAACTTAACTGAAAACACAACAAAAAAAGAAAAGTTTTTGTCCGTAGATTACCTTTTGTAGCTCACCCAGACGCCAGATCCAAAAATGTATTTTTTTATTATTCTACTCAAACAACAACAATTATTATTATTTTTTTGTAATAGCAACTGTTATATTTCTAGAATATTGACCAACCTAGTCAAAATAAAGAAATGTGTATTTTTCCTGGCCACCCTTGTGAAAACTTTCTGTCTCTGCCACTGTTGGCAAATAATAAAGTGTTTTAAAGTCTTTAAATGTTTTAGTTCAAATATAAAGTTTTGTATGAGGGTCATAGAAACTTTAATGAGAAGCAGGAGGACTGGAATTAAATATAGAAAACAAAGATCAGGAATAGAAACATTAAAAAGTCTGATGCTTTTGAACATCCTGAACATTCAGTGAAGCAGAAAGAAAGGTGATGCTAACTGTCTAAAGCAGCTTTTAGCATCTTTATAAATTTAATCTGTGAACTGAATCATAAATGTATCAGTGCAGCATTTACAGTTTACTGAGAGGCTCAAATTAATGAATCCGTTTATAATTTCCAAGGTCAAAAAACGAATTTTATTGCTAAACGTTTTCCTCTGTCACAGATCGGAGCAAATGAAATTGATGCAGTGAGGAAAACCTTTAATATTCACGTCCTCGCCACCCAGAAAGGTAGGAGGCTGCTGCTTCTGATTCATTGTTGAAGTTTCCAAGCTGACGTTATGACATTAAACAACATCTGTTTGTTTGTTGTGACTGCTGCCAAGAGTCGTGCATTAGTGGGCACAGTAACATACTCCACTTCCACCAATATAAATTCCAGTTAATTTTATATTCTGCTAATGACGTTTGAACATGTTGCACAAATTAAACAAACAAAGTAAGGGTCTTTAACATGTAGCAACTGCTGAGCTACACAGTACCTTGTGCAAGCAGGCGATGACGGGTCGCATGGTGACATCATCCTCAATTTATTTTACTTTTCTTCTCCCCTGCTGAGTTTTAGCTCTGCCTCTTGGCTCTGCTCAAACATATTATTGTCTAGAAGCTCACCTCTGAACGCGACATGAAGGCTTTGATCTGTGATTTATGAAACATTTTGAGATGTGTTCACTCACGTTGTTACATTACAGATTCAGGTTTGGTTTGACATCTTTGTTGAAGACATGAAGAGGGAAACGTCTGTGCCAGGATGTGGAGTGGAACAGAGGTGTAGCGTGTTGTCCTTTTTGACTTTAATTATTAGCATTAGCTTCCGCCAATTCTTTTGTCCGTGTAGTGTCTTAGCATGAGCGAAGCAAAATAATGTGTGTGGCAGATTAAAGGTTAGTGAAGGTAACATTTTGGTTAGCTGTGCCCTCCACCGAGGACATGAAAAACATGGGAACATGTGTCAACATGAAAGAACCTTTAAAACCTTCCTATTAATAAAGTCTTCACATGAATTATTACACCAGGCTGCTTGAAGATGTTGACATGTCAGACACGCCTCTCTTCAAGACTACATGAAATGAATCGTTCTGTTTAATAAAAGTTAGTAGTGATGATGTGTAAAATCCAGTTGTTTAAGAAACGACTGATTTTCCAAGTGCGCGTTGGATTAACTTAAAAGACGTTGCATTCAGTTTATCCACAAACAGGCAGTGGATTCTACGGATGCCGAAAGCGGACGTTTTCCACGGATAATTTTTTTCCATGGTTTTCTCATGATAACGACATAATATGACATATTATCACGAGAAATGTCGTTCTCAAGATAACGAGAAAATTATGTCATCTCAAAATAACGATGAGTGTTTTTTTTTAGATAACGAGTTTATTATGAATCTCAAAATAATGAGTGTTTTCTCAAGATAACTATGTCGTTATCAAGAAATACCGTTTAGCAGATTCTCAAGATAACGAGTTTATTTTGTTGTTATCACGAAATTATGATGAGCGTTTTCTCAAGATAAACAGATAATTGTTATTAAAAAATAACATTGAGTGGTTTTTTTGAGATAACGAGTTTATCATGTCGTTATGACAAAATTACAATGAATGTTTTTTTTCTAGATAACGAGTTTATTTTGTCATGTCAAAATAATGATGATGAACGTTTTCTTAAGTTTATGATGTCGTAATCACAAAATAACGAGTGTTTTCTCGAGCTAATTTTTGTTTTCAAGAAATACCGTTGAGTGGTTTCTCAAAATAACAAATTTATTATGTTATCAATTATTTCATTTTATCAAGTATTTCTTATTTTTATAAACCCTTCGTTTACCTCTATGATTTTATTTTAGAATAAAGTGGCCCAATTGTATTTTGTGTGGATCAGAATCGGTTTGCTTAGTAATATCATTTTAAACATTGTTAGGCAATGATAGGGAGCATTTTACTATTTAGACAGAGACACCTGTAACACCATCATCACTCGCTACATCGTTTCATTACAGCTCCTCCTCCCTCAGAGGATGCCTCAGACCCCGCCTCCCTGGCCGTGGTGCTCCCACTGTGTCTGGTTATGGTCTTCATACTTGGACTCTTACTGGCTGCTTTCATTTGTCTGAAGTCCAAGACGCACAGGAAGAATCTTGAAATAAAACCAGGTGAAAACACATCATGTTACTAAATTAAAAGCTGGCTTTACACGGTCACTAACTCTTTGATTTATGTTAGTTTGAATTCCTAACCTTGCATTGCTGCTCTTTCATGTAGAAGTTATTAGGCTGCAGGAAGAGAACGAGGCTAAACAGGAAGTGGTGTCGTTGCCCAGAACCCGGCTGACTCCTCCACGTCTTCTGATTTGCTACAGCAGTGACGAGTCGTGTCACGTTAACGCTGTCCTGCATTTAGCAGCCTTCATACAGCAGCACATGGCGACTCAGGTATCATGCACACTACATCTTTTTATTATTCTTATTGTTATTTCTGCAAAATGAACAAAATATACTATTTTATGAGATTCATTCATCTATTAGCTGCTTGTTCCGAAGTGGGGTCCATGTTTTCCTGACTGTGATTAATACAAGTTTAGATAAATTACTGTACATCTTTTTATCATGATTCTTGTATTTCTCAGGTGTGCCTGGACCTTTGGGACTCTCTGCGCGTCGCTGAGGAGGGCAGCATGGCCTGGCACTGCCGGCAGATCCAGGACAGCGACTTCATCCTGGTGTTGTGTTCTCAGGGGTTCGGCACAAGTCGTGACCCCGCAGAGCCAGAGAACGATGAAGAAGACGAGGAAGCAGCGGGTTTACGGTCACATTCCCACATTTCCGAGGCAGTCGTCCGGCTTATTGGAGAAGAGGTGGGACGTGCCAAAGCCAGGGGCCAGGACTTGTCCAAATACATGGCGGCTATTTTTGAGTACTCCGAGGAAACGGACATCCCCTCTGAGCTGAGGCTGGTTTCTCACTACAAGCTGACGAGGGACCTACCGCTGCTCTTCTCTCAGCTTCACGGAGTGGCCCTGCACAGGCCGGGGAGTTACCTGAAGATAAACCACATCACAGAGGAGGGGTTTGCTTCTGTACCAGCAGGAGCTGCTCTGCAGAGGGCGATCCATGAGGCTGGGATGGTCATGAGGGCAAAAGGACCGAGTGACTGAGGAGATCTTTAATCCACATCATCATGGGTGTTCTCAGCTCAGAAAACATTAGTTCCTAAATGTAACTATGCACTACAACTTGTGTGTAACACACTTTATTGCAACCAGTTTTTATCAACAGAACAATATTTTCTGAAAAGTGTCTTATTATTTATGTTTTGTTAAGAAGCTGCTATGTTTACACTTTGTCGTTAGCCTGTGAAGTTACTTTTTGAGAATAATTGTTTCAGTACAGTCATTTATTTATCTGTATGCATTTCAGTCATTGTCTAAAAATGAAGAGATTTTAGCTTTCGTATTTTTATGCTAAAGTGAGGTCACAGATATATAAATTGTATTGTAATGTACATAATTTTATATGAAACACTTTTCTTTGTGTATTAAACATCTATTAAAGCATATAGAAAACAAGTTTTGTCAAATTTTGCAACATACACCGGTGTTCAAGACTTGGTGGAAAATATATTTTCAGTAGTTTTGGTTATAGATCAACTGTATCTGGGGGGAAAAAAGTAATTTTAAGTTCGAGGAACTGAACCGGTTTAATTAAAATAATTATAGCTATAAAATTTTACATAACTATCAAATTTGAAATAACTATCAAAATTGAAGTAAATGAAGCATAAATTAATCAAGTTTTTTGTCTATTAAAACAAATACTGTGGCACAAGGAGTACTTTGCAAGCGTTATGAAAGTTGCCAAATTGGAATAAAACCTTTTTCGTATTGGTCTAGATTATTATCAGTTTCATTTGAATAAAAGCGTCATTGGAAATTGTAATTCGGCACAAAACTTGGATTATAACTCACGATTTTAAAAACAAATAAATGTTTGCATCGTGGCAAAAGAAAATTCGTATTTTTTACTTGAGTTGCAAAACCTGGCAACCCATCTTGCGGCGTCACCGGTGCTGTTTCATTCAGCCTCTCTGACCGGCGGCGTGGTGGAAAAATGGTTCTCGATTTGGACTTATTTCGGACCGACAAGGGAGGCGACCCAGAACTCGTCCGTGAGACTCAGAGGAAAAGGTTTAAAGATGTAACTCTGGTCGATAAACTGGTCGCCGCAGACACAGAGTGGAGAAAATGTAAGCTAGCCTTTACGTCCCTATAGTTTTGAGCCTTAGCGGCTAGCTGACGTTAGCGCTATTGCTAATAATGCTAAGGTTAGCACAAGAGAAGACCTAACGTCCAAATTCGGGGTGTACATATATTTAATCTCAAACTACAAGGTTGCTTTAGCTGTCATTAGGCAACTAATTGGAGTTTAATTAGATTTTAGTTAGCGTTACTCAGAAAAGGTGAAAAAACATCCAGTGATCCTAGCGATGTTAGCATAGCTAGCTACCACAATTTTAGCCAAACAGTTATAAATTCTCTCAAGCGATCGGATAAGTTCCACTTTTTAATAGTAGCACGTATTTCTTTGCTCTTTAATAGAATAGCATTCAGTCCACGAAAAACTGTTTTTAATTTGCAGACCATTACGAAATGGTTGGAAATTTTAAGTTAGCTTGACATCATGCAAATAATCTGATGCAATCTCAGTCAGCATCAACCTCGCCCTGCAGTACAGCCACACAAACACTTCCATTCTGCTTCCACGTGTTTATGGTAATCAATATTATTGTGATATAATTAGTAGCCATCACTTCTTTGAAAGTTATTGTTATTATATGAAAAACCAGCTGCTGATGATGACAGCTGTCACCAGGTTAATAGCTGCTGATGTAGCTCAGCCACACACACTACTCCCATGATGCATCTTACTGACAGATGTAATTTAACCCCTGACAGGCCGCTTCACTGCGGACAACCTGAACAAACTGAAGAATCTCTGCAGCAAGAGCATCGGGGAGAAAATGAAGGTACGGACACGAAAGAGATGACCTTTGTAACGATCCAGAGTCAATGTTTGTTTGCTGTGTCAGTGTAGATCATGGTAATCTTTATTATCTAAACAGAAGTCAGCTGGTTTTGCTTTTTGCAAAAGGCTTCTTTAATTCTATCAGACAGGTGGGGAGCTTTGAAGTTCAAACACAAGATCATTATAAGACTTCTAATCAGTCAGCACTATTAAGCTTTTAAATTGAGGAGAGAAACATTTTTTAAAAAGCCGGACAGGAAAATAATTTACTACTTCATTAGAATTTAGAATAAGTTCATCACTGAACAGATTAAAAAACAAGTTTAAGTTGTTAAATTATGTGTCTATAACCTGCAGTAATCATGTGTTTTTGCAGAGGAAGGAACCAGTTGGGGACGATGAGTCTGTACCAGAGGAAGCACAGAAGCTGGAGGTTCTAACAGCAGAAACATTATCGGTATGAGTTACAGAACTCTGTTTGTTGCTGTTTCTCCTTTAGCTGTGTCTTGATTTGTTTTTTTCCCCCACCGCTACAGACCCTTACAGTTACACAGATCAAGAAGGTGCGTTTGCTTGTGGAAGAAGCTGCTGAGAAAACCGACATGGAGAGGATAAAGCTGGAGGCGCAGAGGTTTGAGTACCAGAGGGAGATCGGCAACCTCCTGCACCCATCTGTCCCCATCAGCAACGATGAGGTAAGTGGTTCATGACAAACTGAAGAGTTAGAATATGTGGGCAAAAAAAACGTTTTTTCTCTCTCTCTCTCGTCAGGATGAAGACAACAAGGTGGAGCGTACCTGGGGGGACTGCAGCGCTCAGAAGAAATATTCTCACGTTGACCTGGTGGTCATGATTGATGGTTTTGATGGAGAGCGGGGAGCCGTTGTGGCTGGGAGCAGAGGCTATTTCCTAAAGGTGAGTATATAAACACAACTGCAGACGAGCACAAACAGGCCTGCATTTTTCCATCCCTCCTGCTTCAAACTGTACAGACACGCCTAAGAAAGAGGAATTAATGTAACAGATGGTTTATTTCCTGACCTGTAAGTTTAGAATTCAGCTGTTTCTTCTTGTCCGTGTTGTGTTCAGGGCCCTCTGGTGTTCCTGGAGCAGGCTCTGATCAACTATGCCTTAAGGATTCTCTACAGCAAGAACTACACCATGCTGTACACGCCGTTCTTCATGAGGAAAGAGGTCATGCAGGAAGTGGCCCAGCTCAGCCAGTTTGATGAAGAGCTTTATAAGGTTTACAAACATTTACGGATTTTCGTAACTTTTTGTTGAACCTTAAATGTGTCATTATTAGTGTTCCAGATTTGTATTTGATGATTAGAAGAAGCTTGATCTCACTGATTTGGACAGTTTTTTCATAAGACACTTTTTTTTTTTTTAGAAACTCTGCTTAAAATTGTGCTTCTAAAGAAGAAAAACCCCCTTTTTAAAAATCTGATCTCCACTTTCTCCTATTTGTGTTTTTTTTTTTCAGGTGATCGGTAAGAGCAGTGAGAAATCGGACGACAGCGCCATAGATGAGAAATACCTCATCGCCACCTCTGAGCAGCCGATCGCAGCCTTCCTGAGGGAAGAGTGGCTCAAGCCCGAGGACCTGCCGATCCGCTACGCCGGCTTCTCCACCTGCTTCAGACAGGAAGTGGGCTCCCACGGGCGGGACACCCGTGGGATCTTCAGGGTTCACCAGTTCGAGAAGGTCAGAGTTTTTCTTCACGTGTTTTAGGAAAGTTTGGTTTCTTGAAACTGATCCTCATGTTTCTGGCTGCAGATAGAGCAGTTCGTCTACGCCTCCCCGCATGACGGCAAATCCTGGGAAATGTTCGATGAGATGATCGGAACGGCGGAGGAGTTCTACCAGACGCTGGGAATTCCTTACCGTATCGTCAACATCGTCTCCGGTATTTCTCACACGACGCAGTTTTTACTGCCTGAAAAGACCCGGAAACATGAAACTTCTGTTCGATCACTCCCAGATCAGGATATCAGGCTAACGTTATCCTCCCCGCAGGTGCCTTAAACCACGCAGCCAGTAAGAAGCTGGATCTGGAAGCCTGGTTTCCTGGCTCGGGTGCCTTCAGAGAGCTGGTCTCCTGCTCAAACTGCACCGACTACCAGGCCAGACGTCTCAAGATCCGCTACGGACAGACCAAAAAGATGATGGATAAGGTGAGCGCGGGAAGCTAACAGGGCCTGTTGGATGGACAGAATGTAATTTGATATTTTTCCATAGAAAAGTTAGTTTTTTTCTTGTAAGGGTTTTCCAAATGAAATTACCTCGAACTATGACAGTGATAAGAGCTGGCTGACTTACTCTGATAACGAGGAATAGAGTTTCATCCAGTTTCTTATATGACAAAATACACATTTTGAGCCTTCAGCAGTCACAGCCCAGGTGCACGCTCCCAACTTTTCAAACACTCGTCTTTACAGGCAGAGTTTGTGCACATGCTGAACGCCACCATGTGTGCAACAACACGTGTGATGTGTGCCATCCTGGAAAACTACCAAACAGATGAGGGCATCATCGTTCCAGAGAAGCTCAGGGAGTTCATGCCTCCAGGTTCTTATACTATTATTCTGCTTTTTTTTTTTTATCAAACATTTCAACTATTTTCTGTGCATCAGCATGTTTCCAAAAGTCTTAAATTATTATGTTCTTTTTCCTACCTTCAGGTTTGAATGAGATGATTAAGTTTGTCAAGCCGGCCCCCATCGATCAGGAGGTCTCCAAGAAAGCCAAGAAACAGCAGGAAGGAGGAGGGAAGAAGAAGAAGCAGGGAGGAGGAGAGCCAAACCTGCCCAACGCCATGGAGAACATGTCCGTCAACGACTCATAGACTCTAAATCAGCTGCTTTTCCTCACAGATAACCTGAAGGAACAGAGCCTCACGTTTAACTATGGTGATCAGGGAGGGTTACATAATAAAAATAGAAGAAAAAAAACATTTAAATGTTGTTTAAGGTTGTTTAGGATTGGCTCTGTCTCATCTGTGTTCTCCTGGGTGAAAGAGTTTGTTCATGTACACAAACCCCTCCCCTTTCTCCACTTCCTGTCTGTCATCCACACAGCAACAAAAAGCCTCAAACCAACAGTTTATAACCCATTTGTTGACTCATTCAGGTGATTCACCTTTAGGAATAATTATTCAGCATCAAAACTTTCATCTGCTCATGACTTCCTGTCTGAAAGTAGCTGTAAAACGATTGTTGAAGAGCGATCAGGAGTTTCTCTTCACGTTGTCCCATCACCTTTGACCGAACGGACGTCCTCTGCATGGACATTTGCAAATGTAAAACAATGACGTTGCACTTACTGTAAACAATAAATATAAACTACAGAATCTTGTGTTAAATTAATTTGTATAGAAACAAGTGTTTAGCATTCAAAAGTAATGTAAAGCTGGGATATTCAACTGGCGGCCCGTGGGCCACATCCGGCCTGCATGTGACCAAAGTTTGGCCCGTCAATTGGTTCATCTCTTAAACCCAAACCCCCAGTTTCCACTTTTCTATAAGTTATTTTAGTTAGACGTGTGGTGTCTACAGAAATATCTGAATCTTGGCTAGAAGCTGTTAAAAACTATTTCTAGGAAGATTGAAGATAAAACTATGAAAGTAAAAACAAAATTGGTTTAAAAATGTGGCAAGTCAGAGATGTCCAAATAATATTTGTTAAATAAGAGGCATAATGTGTTATTTTTGATATTTAATTATCACTATTTTTATTACTATTTCATAGGTAACAGATCTTTGTAATACTTGGTTTATTTATATAATGACTAATTGCTGGAAGTTCGGCCCCGTGCCATTGGCCTGCAGTAACTGTGGCCCCCGAAGCAATTTAATTGAATAGCCCTGTGGTGCACCACAGCTTCAGCTGGAGTCATGTTTACAGAGTGTCAGGATTCACCAAAGATTGTCTATTTGACAGATGCACACTTTGATCATCTAAAGAAAAGGCTCAGGGTGTGGAAGTAGCTCTGATAAGAACATCATATTCTTAGCGTCTTGGTTTCGGGCAGCTTTGTCGGGGCCCAAATGTTTTTGTAAAAGGACCCTATCTGGCCCAGGGACCGCTTGTTGAATACCTGCAGCCAAAGTTATTCATGTGAGATATTTTACTAACAGTACAGATGCAAGCACATGTTGCCTTTCACTGGTTAAAATAACTGATCCAATTTATTCACATAAGTGACTAGGTGGGGTCTGTCTACTTCCTGGTTTCCAAATGATTCTCTGCTACAGGTTTTATCTTATTTATTAATAAGAAGCGAGAAATAATCACAGCTCAGCTTTGTGACAATAAAACATCTCTTGTGTTAAAATATCAATGTTCTATTCTGACAAGAATAAGAGGTATCGGTGTGACATCTGATAACGAGCAATAAGGAAGAAACGTTTTGTTATTGATTAACTCCAGTAGACTTTATCCTCAGGAAGAAGAAAACAGCTCCCTTTGACTTTACTCGCTTGTTTTGGATCAAATTTGTGGAGTTTCTTCTCCAGATTCTGTTTCTCAGCAGGCCTCAGGATGTATGAGCTTCCAGAGGAGGACCATGAGATCCTGTTCAGTGTGAAGGTAAAATAAAGAACTTTAAATGTTGAAAATATTGTAAAAATGTGTGACTTCTTCTGCTGGGTGGAAGCTGTTTAGCTCTAAGAAACATTTCTCGTCTCCTACAGTTTCTTGGTCGGGTTGAGGTGGTCCGTCCTTCTGGACTTCAGATTCTGGAAGAAGCGGCTCAGAACCTGAAGGTCATTTTTACATGATTATTGTTATTATTATTTTTTTTTTTACCAAATTTTCTCATGAATCTTTGGGTGAATTTGAACAGAAGTTGTTGAAAAGTAACATTTAGAGCTGATTCATGTTTGGATCAACCTGTTTCAAGATGGCCGTCAACAGCCTGGTTATAGAAAAATGGCTTTAAGTCACAGAGTTTTACAGATATTGAGCTAAAGTTTAGTGTGGGAGTAGCTGAGAGTCATCCCCAACACATAATTTGAGTCCAGCTTCTTGTGATATCACATACTGTGTACTTATTTTTATTTACTTTTCTTGTTTTGTGGATTTTTCTTCTGTCTCCTGAGTGAAACTGCCTCATTTTATTACACTATTTATTACAGTATTTATTACAGTATTTGTTGTGTAACGATTCACAAGCTTTCACACTATTTAGATCATTTTTTTATTCTGTACGTTTTTTTGGCAAGTATCTCGTTCCACAATTTTTTTTATTTTTTACCATTTTAACAATTCATATATAAAAATGACGTTCGAGTTATGACTTTTGGTATTTCAGTTATTTATACTTTTCAGCTGTTTCACTTTGATTTTATTTAATTTTAACACATTGAAAATTAATGGAGCAGTTTTCAACATCCTTAAAATCCTTCAAAAGGTTTCTAAATCTTTACAGCACTTTAAACAATTTCTTCTGCTCTTTTTAACTTCCTTGTGCTAATTCTAGCTTATTTTTTGTGTCAATTTTAGCTTTTTCTGCCATTTCAGCTATAATTCTGCTCCATTCTGCTATTTTCTACTTTTTGTGCTTTTATCTGATAATTTAAGCCATTTTTGATTCTTACAGTTGCTTTTTGTTATATTCAGCTATTTGCTGCAATTTTATTTTAGATCAGCTGTTATTAGCTAAAGTTAGCTTTTTAGGCCAAATTCACATTTTGGTGGCTATTTCAGCTTTTTTCTGCATAGTTCAGCAAACCTGTTCCTTATGCTTCTTTATGCTAATGAAAGAATTTCAAGCTACATTTTAGCTGTTTTACAAATTTCAGCTGTTTGACCTATTTTACAAGAAATAATGATTTAATAAAATTATTTTTTTTATACTTTTATAATTTCTTTTTTGATAATTTGACACTTTTTAAACCCCTTTCACTCTCAGGGTGCTAATTTTAACTTGTGTCTGCTACCTTTAGCTTGTTTTTATGCTAATTCTAGCTTTTTTTAGCTATATTTCTGCTCCTTTCTTCTATTCTTCTGCTAGTTTCTGCTTTTTTGTGCCTCTTTCAACTTTTCAAATGGAACTGGCATTAACAGTTTGGGTATAAAACATTTTCAGCTTCATTTCAGCAGCTTAGCTAAAGTTTTCAGCAATAAGCTTTCACACTAGCATTTTTGCAGGAAATGCATATTCTTTAGTTGTCTTTGTTGTCATACGTGTGATTGTTTTCTCTTTCTACAATGACAGCCTTTATATTTCGTCTTTTTTCGTCTTGTGTTTAGATTTGTGCAGACTTCTGATTTGAATTTTACCTCATTTTAATCCTCCTCTAGGTTAAAAGACAAAATGTAAACATTTTATTCTCTCTATCTGCTTGTATTTCATCCATTCCCTCATTTCAAGACACCAGATCAGTTCAACGCAGAAAAGGCAGCAAAGAAAAGCAAAGTGCACATTTTCCTGTCGATGAACGGGATTGACATTTTGGAAAACAAAACTAAGGTTTGTAATATTCCAGGGTTGTCTGTAGGTTTATGTTTTGGAGCATCAGGTTAAGTTTCCTCCTCATCTTTGATGTCCTCAGTTTCTCCTGTACTCCTGTCCTCTGTCCACCGTCTCCTTCTGCGCCATCCTGCCGTCTTCACCCAGAGTCTTTGGCTTTGTGGCCCAGCATCCTGCAGCCAACACGTACCACTGCTACCTGTTCGAGAACAAGAAGTTTGTGAGTATTTCCACACTGCAACAAGAAACAAATGAAAGAAAACAAGAACTTTACCTCACCTCAGTCAGATATTCAGGTGTCAAAATCCCTTTATCAGGCTCAAATACTGGTCTCAGTTATCGGTGACGCCTTTCAAGCTGCAAAAAAGGAGGAAAATAACAGAAGAGGAGGAAGAGATCTGATAGTGGAAGCACTCAGACACAAGGTTGGTCATTATTTTAGGAACTTCACTTTAATTCCAACAGATTAAAAAAACAGGTTCCCAGTTTTAGCGCAGCTGAATTAACTATTTTAACAAATGATTTGCTGCTATGTCTTCTTTTATTTCAGAACAAAATGTTGCAGAAGGAGAACGATGAGCTGAAAAGGAAGCTTGCAGCTAAAGCTAACTAGCTGTTTGTGTAAAAGCTGAACATCTTGTACAAACATGAACACAATTATTGTAAAAAAAAAATGATTATTTCCCTGTGTTTTAAGGTCATTCTGGGAAAAACAATTACAGAATGAAAGAATGGTAATTGGTGCCATTACTAAACAGTCAGGCTTTAATTGAACTTGCAACATAAAAAACTGACAATTACAGTTATGATTATACAGGGAGTTTCATTAAAACAACTATTTAAGAACGATAATTGACTCTTCTTTGTAAATTACTTTAATGATTTTAGATACTTTTAACAGAGTTTAAAAGTTAGTCCTTGGTTGTTATTTTATTAGTGTGATTTTATTGTTCTTTTGTTTTTGATTTTACCACTTTTATTTACAATGATTTGCTGTTTTGTAGCACTTTGAGATTTTTGCTAATGAATAGTGCGTTATAAAATAAATTCATTATTATTATTACTTGTAAATAACTAAAACACTATTATTAACCCAGGTTTTGAAGCATTACTAATTAGTCTTTATATCAGATTTACCTGCTATTTGAAACAAAAATTGCAGCTGCTAAAGCGGCACCTCAACAGCAGGGGGCAGCAGAGAGCAATAAATGGATGCGTGAAAGTACTGCTTTTCTGTTGGAATTATTGTTTCTTCCACTTACGTGACAAAAGAATAAAATATCAAAGAGGCTGTTCAGTGTGATTTGAATATATTTTTTAGTTCATATAAATGTTTTGTAACTTGGTTACTAAAAAGCAATAATGCATTTTAGTGTATCTGGATAATGGTTGTTTATGTATACGTACTTGAATGCACCACTTCAGTCGCGAAAATTCTTCGAGCACGTGAATGCAACACTGTCCGCGTGAACTAGTTTGTTTACGCCATAGACTTCAACAAAAACCGCGGACTCGCTGAGGGAAAATAGAGGAAATTAAGAGCGAAATGCTTGAGAAAGTGTGACTTTTTAATGGCTGTTTGTTTGTAAGGCGACTAAGGTTTAGCGAACTATGTTTATTCAAGTTACAAACTTCCGGGGTCAACAATAACGTTCGTAGCACGAAACCAAGTTAGCTAGCTGAGTGACGCCGCCCGGGATGCATAAACGTCGCATTGTTAACGAATTGTGACACATTTGGACACGCGTTGTATCTCCAAGTCCCAGCTCCCACTTCTCCCGAGACACTGGTTTTAGGAAGACATGATGTCTCGGCGTCATCCACCGGTAGAAAACTCTCTGTAACCACCGGGCGGACGGGAAACGCTAGCCGTCATGGGGACGCGCTGGTCCCGGAGCGGCAGCAACCTACCGCTTCTCCCAGAAACGTTGACCTCTGAGCGGCAGCCAGAAGATGGTGATTCCGCTAACGACTCTCTGGACGGGCTGGACTGGAGGGAGGACATCGCTCAGTTCCCTTACGTGGAGTTCACCGGCAGGGACAGCGTGACATGTCCATCGTGTCAGGGGACAGGACGTATTCCTTCAGGTTAGTTAAGACAATCATTTATGTGATTATGAACGCAGAGTGCTGGATCTATCAGTTAAAGAACAAAGTGTTGACTGAAGCAAAACACAGCTAAAATCAGCAAAAAAAGAAGAAAAGAAAAGCTAAATCGAGCTAAACTGTAGCTAGAAGTTAAACGTAGCAAAACTTTGGAACAAAAGCTAATCGCAAAACAGTAGCTTAAAGTTACGTAACAAAACTACAGCAAAAAGCTAAAATAAGCATTACAATCCCACCCCCAAATTAGCTAAACCTTAGCTAAAAGTTAAAATTAGCAAAACACTATTTAACAGCTTAAATTTCCAAGACATAAGTTTAGAGCTAAAAGGAGAAAAACTATAGACAAATAGGTAAAATTGAAAGACATCAGCTAAAAGATAAAGGAGCAAAACTAGATAAAAGTTAAAAATAGAAAGACAAAAACTAAAACAAAACTTGAGAGGCAGTAACTCAAAGCCAAAATAAGCACAACTGAAGTTAAAATCTATAATTAGACTGTAGCTAAACAGAACAAAACATAGCTAAAAGCTACAAAGAGCAAAACTAACTAAAAGCTAAAAATAGTTAGTAGTTAAAAGTTAAAATTAGCAAAACCAGCTAAAAAATCAAAATCAAACGACAGTAGCTTAAAGCAACATTAAACAGAACTAAAGCTAAAGTTAGAAAGAGCTAAATTAAAGCGCAGCAGCTAAAATCTGAAAAGAGTAAATTAAAATTAAAAATGGAGTCCGTTTGCTGAAATAAACAGATGTAAAGGTTTTTCTCTGGGGACAATTTTTGTAAATAAAATGAAATAATCTAAAAGTAAAAATGTTGTCTTTGTGATCGAGCTGAATTTTGTTAAAGATGAATTGGTAGAAAAGCACAAAGTCTGTGGAAGTAGACAGATTGCAAAAGAAGAAGAGACTAGAAACAGGAAAACCAGAGTGTGCACTATGACTCAGCATTTCAACAATAAACAAGATAACGTTTAAAGGGTTAGTCTTTCTGGTTTGACTTAAAACAACCAGCCAGAAAATAAAACTATGTCAAATCAAACTAATATGAAAAAAAGTTTGATTTATTTATATTTTTTTCTAATTGAAGTGTTATTTTGCCTGTTTGTTTACAGAACAAGTAAACGAGCTGGTTGCACTCATCCCGTACAGCGACCAAAGGCTGCAGCCACAACGGACGTAAGTAACCAGAACCACTGAAGTTAAACAGACCATTTCTGGGTCAGAATCCTGATCCATCACTGCACCATCAGGTTTTATGAGCCTATCCATTTCAGACCTGTCCTGCATGTGTTGTAGGAAGCTGTACGTGGTCCTGTCAGTCGTGGTCTGCCTTCTGGCCTCGTCGCTGGTCGCCTTCTTCCTCTTCCCCCGGTCCGTGGTGGTGGAGGACGCCGGGTTACGCTCGGTGACCGCGTGGTTCGACCATGCCAACGCAAAGGTCCTGATAAACCTGACCGTAGGTTTTGTCTCCTCTCCTTCAACACATAATTCTTACTCGAGTTTATTATCATAAGGAGATAAAAAGTTAGCAATAGCTGCTGGGAGCTTTAATCTAGATTTGTAGTCACTCATTAAATTTTCAAACTTAGTGACACTTCATGTACTTTTTATTTTTTTTTTCCCAGAGCACGCTAAACTTCAGCAACCCAAACTTCTTCTCCGTTCTGGTGCAGAGCGTGAGCTGCCAGGTCCTCTACATGAAGACGGTGATCGGGACTCGGCAGCTGGACAGCCCCACCACCGTCCTTCCGCTCGGCCAGAGCCAGGTGTGAGAGCGTCTGGATGAAACTGGGAAATGTACTTTAGAGCTTGTGCAAAATGTCTCGTGCCAAAGGTTAAAATCTCTGTTGTGATAACAGTTTAACGGCCCAACAAAAGGACAGATCAATTTTCATATCGCTGTCAGCAAAAAATCCATAGTGAGACCAAAACAAACGCATCGAGTCCAACGTTTACATATCCTTAATTTGAATAAACTCTGTTTTACTGCAGCAAAAACATAAAGACTTTAACTTCGACCTCCCTCAAACTGCAGGTCTTAATGCTCAGATCTAGTTTGGTTTTATTTTGTGTGGACTGTTGCTTTTACAGAGCCCCTAAGGGGATATGGAGGGGGGGACAAAGGTTTCTCTGGATCCTATAAAGGTTTCTCTGGATCCTGTAAAGGTTTCTCTGGATCCTGTAAAGGTTTCTCTGGATCCTATAAAGGTTTCTCTGGATCCTGTAAAGGTTTCTCTGGATCCTGTAAAGGTTTCTCTGGATCCTGTAAAGGTTTCTCTGGATCCTGTAAAAGTTTCTCTGGATCCTGTAAAAGTTTCTCAGGATCTTCCAAAAGTTTCTCGGGATCCTGCAAAAGTTTCTCGGGATCCTGTAAAGGTTTCTCAGGATCTTCCAAAAGATTCTCTGGATCATGTAAAAGTTTCTCAGGATCATGTAAAGGTTTCTCAGGATCCTGTAAAGGTTTCTCTGGATCCAGCAAAAGTTCCTCTGGATCATGTAAAAGTTTCTCAGGATCCTCCAAACATTTCTTATGATCCTATAAAGGTTTCTCGGGATCTTCCAAAAGTTTCTCGGGATCCTGCAAAAGTTTTTCATGTTCCTGTAAAAGTTTCTCGGGATCCTGTAAAAGTTTTTCAGGTTTCTGTAAAGGTGTTTCATGTTCCTGTAAAAGTTTCTCGGGATCCTGTAAATGTTTTTCGGGATCCTGTAAAAGTTTCTCGAGATCCTGTAAAAGTTTTTCGGGATCATGTAAAGGTTTCTCTAAATCCAGCAAAAGTTCCTCTGGATCCTGTAAAAGTTTCTCAGGATCCTCCAAACGTTTCTTATGATCCTATAAAGGTTTCTCGGGATCTTCCAAAAGTTTTTCGGGATCCTGTAAAGGTTTTTCAGGTTTCTGTAAAGGTGTTTCATGTTCCTGTAAAAGTTTCTCGGGATCCTGTAAAAGTTTCTCGAGATCCTGTAAAAGTTTTTCGGGATCATGTAAAGGTTTCTCTGGATCCAGCAAAAGTTCCTCTGGATCC
>JARVJO010000024.1:23752587-23805860 GCA_031762555.1 Cynodonichthys magdalenae | reverse complement strand
AGTTCCTCTGGATCATGTAAAGGTTTCTCTGGATCCAGCAAAAGTTCCTCTGGATCATGTAAAAGTTTCTCAGGATCTTCCAAAAGTTTCTCGGAATACTGTAAAAGTTTCTCGGAATACTGTAAAAGTTTCTCTGGATCCTGTAAAGGTTTCTTGGGATCCTGTAAAGTTTCTCGGGATCATGTAAAGGTTTCTTGGGATCCTGTAAAAGTTTCTCGGGATCCTGTAAAGGTTTCTCTGGATCCAGCAAAAGTTCCTCTGGATCATGTAAAAGTTCCTCTGGATCCTGTAAAGGTTTCTCGGGATCATGTAAAGGTTTCTTAGGATTTCAGAAATTACTTTTACAACATTCTGCAAAAGTAAGTCAGAATTTTTTTTTCTTTTTCCCCATGTCTCCTTATGGGCACAGGTACTCACGGGTTCTGTATGATATGATCCGATATTTAAAAAAAAAAAAAAAGGATTTCATTCTTTTTTGCCTGCAGTGTGAACATATTTGTTTTATCTGGTTTTTATACTCAAGTTGGATTTTCATCAGCTGGTTGCTGTTTTTAGACACATTTAGGCACTTTAGACATGCAAAATGTCCTGAAAATGTAGATTAAGGTATCAAACGACAGCTGTTGTCAAAACTAGAAAAAGCTTGGTAATACGGTGGTGTGCAAAAGTTTTAGGCAGGCGAGAGGGAAAAAATGCAGTAAAGTTTCAATCACAAACAAATTTTCATTTTAGTTTTTGACTTTTGAAAGAAAATGTATTTTTTTAGTCTTATTAAATGTGTTACCAATATTAATCAGATTGATTGAATCTTTTTTCTTGGCTTGTTTTTGGGTGAAAAACCTTTTTTTCTCCTCTTTCTTCTGCAGGTGAACTACACAGTCAGCACAGAGATCGGCAGCAGCGCTCCTTATGTCTAGTAAGTGTTTGCGCCTAAACTTTGTCCTTTAGCTCGTATAGAACAACCAAATATGTCACAGCCATTTCAAATCTGTTATTTATGTTATTTTCAGCGCCTTCTGCACATTGCCCGCCATCAAGGTCCACAACATTGTTGTACTTATGCAGTAAGTGTCTTTTAGAAAATGTAACTTTACACATTAAGTAGGTGTTTTCATCTGAATTTAACAGAATATTTAAATAATAACACTATGAAAACAAACGTTTAAGACTAGCTGAAAGTAGCTTTTATTTAGGTAGCCTTTAGCTACCTTAGTATTTCATTGCTTTTGGCTCTCAGCGTTTTACCTTTTCGCTTTAAAAACTCAGTCTTTGTTTCTTTAGTTTCTTTACTGGACACAAAATAATCCACTTTTTTTTGGTCCTAATTCTTCTTTGTCATCGCCTGTGTTCAGAACCACGGTGAAAACTTCCTACATGGTGCGAACGTCCCAGAACAGCCTGGAGGCGTATCGTTACATAGACTGTGGATCCAACACCACGTACCCCCGGAGGGGCAAATACGTCTCCCACGGTCCTGATCCCTCCTGAACTGGTGCCTCTGGACAGGTGTGGGGTTTTATTCTGTCTTTGGTTCAAATAAGCTACGTCGTTTCACCACCTGCAGCAGCAAAATGCTAAAAGAAACACAACATGAGAAATAAACAAGTTCAGTTTAGCTTTTATCACGTTTATCATTATTAGAGGTGGATTTTCATCTGTTTACTCTCGTTCACTCATGTTGTTGACAACGAAGAGGCAAATTGAACATTTTTCTGCCATCGAGCTCAGTTCAGATTCACAATAAGCTCCTTTTATTCAGGAAAAATAACCTAAATTCTCAGCCGTAAGTAACGTTTGCACAAAAAACTTGAACTGTTTCTGTTTCTGCTGATGTAAAATATTAAACCATTGTTATAAGTGCAGCTAACTTAAAAAAAAGGAAGAAAAGAGGGATTGCTGTTTCTGCTTTAAAACTGAGATATATATACTTTTTTCTTTTACTGGGTGTCAGTTTTACAGTTAAATGATTTTTAGCAGAATGATTTATTTGAACAAGGCATTTTTTTAACCCCTAATTTACACTAGATGCTGTTCTGCTCTGCTGCGGTCCGACCTCTGCAGCAAATTAGTATTTTTTACTGGCTCTGGACAGTGATCCACCAAAATTACATCTGATCCTGTTTTTGCCGGACACCAAAGCTGCTCCGGAGTCTGTCTACAAAGATCACGTTGCACCAACAGGAAAAGTAACGAGCACAACATCCGTATTTTCAAAATAAGTCACCAAAATGCAGCTATATTATTAAATATGTGGATATATTTATACAAAAACGCTGTCTGAATGAGTTGTTCTGTTTGGGAAGCAGATGTAGCATGAAGCATGTGTACACACACAATACACGTAAATTTTACAGCAATGCAGTTTCAACTATAGATATCAAAAGCCTTTTTTATCTATGTTTTCAGCTGTGTTTGGAGTTCGTCTTTCACAGAATTATTTTGTTGCTCTGGCTTCCACATTTATCACTGGATTTATCGCATAATCTCCTTCCTGCACTCACTAGAGCTGAGTCGTATCTCGTGTAAACCTGGGGTTATAGATTCAAATTGAGTTTTAACTTGAAGCAGTGCTTGTTCCGGTTCAGTCAGGACCAACAAGGAAGAAAATATAGAATAAAAGTTATGTCACTTCGATCATAAACAGAGGAATGTATTTATTTTGTTCATTCTATTAAAGGGCTGGCAGCGAGTTTTTGATGATTTTAAAGGCATCAAATCTTTTCAGTGTGTAATTTTACATCAAAATATCAAAGATAAGTGTGACCAAATTAAAATGGTGGGAAAAAATAGACTTGAGTTTTTTGTAGACTTTGGAAGTTGTATTGACACCCAGGAAACTTTAAGCTTAAATATTTTAAAATAAATCTACTTTATAGCAAAACTGCTTTGCTATAAAACACTGACTTTGACACATTTTTATTATTTAAGTAACATTATAAACTATGTTTCTTTCCTTGATTAAATGTTTCTAGCTGCCCCTGAATGCAACACATGAACCAGTAATTCAGGGACATGAAAACCACTGAACTACATGGAAACTTTGAACAATCTTACTTGAGCAGGAATTTTTAAGCATCAAAAGCAGCAAAAAAAAGTTCAGTTTTTGCTGCAACAATCAACTCAAAATAATCACTCCAGTATTCCATAAGCAGTGTTTTCTTTGTTTATTATTTGCATACAAAACAGAATTATATCAATTTTCAAAAAAAAACCCAAAATGTTTCCTTTTCTGCCTCGTAGCTGCTTGTGAAAATATATTACTACATGATAGCAGATCGAGACCACAATATATTATTGCTGTAATACAAGGCGTGTTTCTTTTCTTTCTACCAACTAAAAACAACACTAAGTAAATAAAAAGTACAAGAAGCAATAAGTACAAAAATATAGTTTGATAAAGAGCTTAATAATACAAGAGTGCTTCATCTTTGGTTATGTTTTTGGCCACTGGTTAGTGCGCACGTGTTGTGGTGAATTAACGGCAAACGTTTCCTAAATATGCCGGGAGTTTCCACTCCAGCTTTTTATTCACCCCCCCCCCCCCGGTTTCACATACATGACTTTAAAACACGGACGTGTCGATACCTTCATCTACTTCATCATCCTCGTCACACACACACACCCATCAAGAGTCTGAAACCGCATGTTTGAGTCTGTCTGAGTGGAACGTGATTGTCGATTATAATTTTTTTGTTTTTAAGTGTTAAATGGTGATAAAGGTGCCGTTTGTACAAACAAAATGTTCATTACATCACCAGGGCTTTGGTGTCTTCAACAAAAAATATAAACATCTGATTTTTAGGGCAGTTTTGTATCTAAATGTTCATCCTCGTTGGACTTTATTTATATAAAATCTGGTTTCAGCATTCAGGAAGCTTCTTGTTGGTTCTGTCACTGTTTCCACTTCATGAAAAAGACCCATTTATAAAGGATTTATTAATGGGTTATTCATTAGTTTAAAAATATTTACCTCCTTTAAAAATAACTTCTTTATAAAAGTATTTTATATAAATAGGTTTTTACCATGAAGTGGAACCAGCATCTTCATCCAATGTAACAGTGGTTGTCATGGAAACGCAGCATCCGGATTGTTGCTAACTTTGTCCTTTTTGAATATTTTGTAGACTTTTATGTATCTGTGATATTTTAAAGCTTTTTCCTTCAAATGAATAAAAATAATGTGGGATTTACGATAAACAAACTGGTGATTTCTGTTTTCTATAAAAAGTACAGCTGAAGTTGTTTTAGCTGAACGTTAGTTTGGTTCCTCTGAAGCCTCCTCGCTCCTGGAGGAGTTGTGACATAAGTGGACTGAGGTTTCTGCTGAGAACGGTGACTCTGTCTCGTTCGGATAAAAAAAAAAATAAAATTTTAACTTTTTTTTTTTTTCCCATTGTCCCGTCGGTGCTCCTTGTTTTGACGTCTTTGCTCCTTTTTATCGGCGCGGCGCCAGCATGACCTTGTTGATGAAGTTGACGATGGCAGAGGCCGGCTGTTCGGGGTCCAACTCGGCGAACAGGTGGCAGACGTTTTCCGCCGAGCTCCCCGGCTTCTTGGCTACAAAACCAAACACTCTGCGGGGGAGGGGGGGGGGTACAGAAGAGAAGAAATGAGGAACAAGATTTTCTTGGAGAACTGAATGATGTTTTGTTATTTTTCTGTATATTTTTATCCTTTCTGACAACTTCTGCATTTTTTAGCTACTTAAATACCAAAACTTGCAGCTTATTTAGGACAGAAATAACTTTTGGTTTAATACTTTATCTGTTAGAAATACACTAAGATCTCTTCTGTTCCTTTTAAAATCATCTTCAGCTACTCACCATTTTTGTTCTCTTTTTTTGCTACATTGAACAATTTAGCAAAAAGTATCTTCTGTCCTCAGTGTCAGTAGGAAGGGGACCATGATGGATCGGAGCATTTGACGGGACAATTATGTGGATTTAAGAAATCTTACTAGCTAAAGCTTTTAGCCATTTGCTCCTTGTAGTCTTAGCTAACATCTGTTACTTTTAGTTCCGAGGTATCTTTGGCTACTTTTAGCTTTTCATTAGATCTTTGCTAATGTTAACGTTTAGCTAGCATTTTGCTAATGTTCTGCTTCTTTAAGCTACTTTGTTTAGTTTTTTAGCTTTAATAACTCAGCATTTTCTCCAGTTAATTCAGTTTTGTTGACTTGATTAACTTCGGCCAAGACTTTTAATCTGTTGCCATGCAGAAGCTCTGATAAAGACTCGTTTCTCAGCCGCAGTCAAGAATCCACATTCTTGAAATGACTTCACTTACTTAACGGTTGTGCTGTCCAAGTTATTCCACCTACAGTCCAGAGAGAAAGAAAGAGACAGACTGGACTCAGACGGACGTGCAGAGCTGCTAAAACAAGCCGACGCAGCCGAAATGCTCGGTCAACATGCTCACAGGCAACATCTAATTCATGCGTCGACACACAGATGCAATAAAAGCTTTTAGATGCTCTTTTATTCTCCCACCTTCTGTCCTTGGGGTCGATGCTGCTGAAGGTCACGCTGTTCACCGGGTAATGTCTCCTGAAGAAAACCCTGGAAAAAGAAAAGATAAAAACACTTAGCTGGTGTTAAACAGTCAAAGATTGTTTAAATCTTTGACAGATTTAAACAAGACGATAGAAACGATGCTGTCTTACCTCCGCTGGCTGTCAGTCAGCGTGATGCCCTGTGACGTCACCTTAAACTGGACTACGGTCGGGGATGGACGAGGGTTGTGACCCAGTGTGGCGTCTGTTGCCTTGGCGATGGCCTGGGGGCCGGTCAAGGACTCTGTCTCCACAGAGTTCAGGTAGAGGACGTTACAGGCTGGAAAAAACAAAAAAGGATGAGATAAACCGCTTTTAACAGTTTGTCTTGTTTGTTTGTTTTTTTTTTAATCTGAGTTTACATTTTTAAGATCAGGTCATTGGTTTGAAAAAACAAAAACAAAGGATTTACTGGTTTATTTTGGAGCTGCACTGATGATGTTTAGGATGAAGAACTCACCTGCTCCCTGTTTGAGCAGGTCTGCAGCCGTGCTGATGTGACTGATGTTACTGACTTGTTGGACCTCCTGCACCTCTCCAACCAGATCTGAGGACGTGGAAATGAAAGGAAGTCGTGCATCTAATAAAACATTTCAAAACCATTAAAGAAGCACTCTGTATTTTTATGTTACACTTGGTTATCTCAGCTTCAGAATCTAAAAAAAGAAAATACTATTTGTGGATATACAGAAAGCAGGTAATCAAAATTCTCAAATACCAAAACCAACCTTTTTCAGGGAGTTTAAGAGTGCAGGGCAAAGAGATGGGTGTGATAGAGTGTTGATAGACCAGTGCAGACAGACTCCCTGTGGAGAACCAGGAGAAAATGGCAAGAAGACCCAGTTACACTAACATTTTAGACAATTTATGAAACTTCTTTTTAATGTCTAACTTACTAATAAAAGTTAGATACTTGCTCAGTTTGTTAGTATTACACTATGTACACACATAAAAGAGGCTTCCGGTTGATTTTTATAAATTCCATCTTCAACATCAAGTTGTCAAAAAGGTTATAGTGTGACAGGGCCTTAAACTATAAACTCAGAAAAAACAACATCTAAATGTTTATTGTGAAATAATCCCATCTTTAAGCAAAATATGGAGTTTTTTCATCACGTGTTTGCAGGAGCTTTGATAAATATGTAAGGCATTAAAAGTTAATTTTATTTCTAATCATTTAATCAGGAATCAAGGAACCAGCTTCAGATCTGAACCAACGACTATTATATTTATGACACAAACTGTATGAAATTTTAGTAAACTTTACCAAAGTAGGGCTCATTCTGACACCCTTTGATCTTGACCCCTCGAGGTCCCGTCTCGATCAGGAAATGTCTCACCAGCTGCTCCAAAGGGTCACTCACTGCAAAACCAGATGTTTATTGTTTAAAAACTTACAAACATCATTGCTTCGCGCCTGGAAAATGACTCAAAAACAGTACGTGGAATTAGATAAAAATGAAAGTTTTACCTTTGCTGTTGTGGTTCACGTTGGGCGGAGGCGTGGCCACCTTCAGGGCCAGACCGTAGGCCCCCTGGAAAGAGTTGCTGTCCCTGATCAGGAAGGTTCCCGGCTCTCTCTCCTTCAGAGCTGCGATCGCTACAACCAAACACGACTTAACGTTACAAACTATATCAGCACGCTTTAAAAAAAGCTTGAAAGAATGACGTGAAATAAGAAGCTTGCCTTGCTCTCTGGAGATGGCAGGTTTGTACCAGAACCTGGAACTGTCCTGGACAAACTTAACGCTGACCCGGTTCGCCGTCTCACTCTCCACTGATGTTATGTCGTCATTCAGGCCAGCAGGGGGAGCGATTTCTCCCACGTTTGGAGAAAACGTGACGTGGTGCTGGGTGGTGGAGGGAGGCGCCTGTCCCCCGGACGGCCTGATCCCTTCGCTGGGGGAGCCCGGCGGGGCGGTGGGCGGGTGCCGTTTCTCCGGTAACGGCGGCTGCGGGTGAGGAAGAGGGATGGAGATGGTGGAGTAGTTGGAGTAGGAGGCTGGGTGGAGCTGTGGGGCGGGACCGGGATAACCGTGCCTTTTGTTGGTGTCCATAGCAACGCTGTGCTCCATGCCTGGGTAGTGGTGATGAGGGGGTCCGTGGTGCTGCGTGTAGTTGGAGTGGTGGGCTTCTGATCCGCTCAACATTAACCTCCTTCCCAGGGTGGCAAAACCGGGAACTGGAGCGTCAGAGACCGGCGAACCATCCGTGCTGCTGGGTCCAGGTTGCGGGGATGATGGTGCGGGAGCAGACGAGGGGCCGGAGGTGGTGGGCTTGTGGACGTCTGGGTGAGACTTCATCGTTGGAGAAGATCCATTGACCTGTGCTGAGGTCGGTCCTGGAGAACTGTTGGTTTGGGTCTGCACCACTGTAGAGGGTACACCTGCAGCTTCTGAAGAACTTGGGCCTAGAAGGGTGAGAGGTCCGGACTCTTGGACAGGGTTTGTGTCTGATGCAGGACCCTGGTTTGAAGCCAGGGGTGGATCTGTGCCGCAGTGCTGCTGCGGTGGGGTGGTGGGGGGCGTCTCGGTGGGAGCAGTGCAGTGGTTGGTGGATTCAGTCTGAGACTGTGGACTTCTGTTGAGTGAAATCGACGGCTGCTCTGTGATGCTTTTGGGGCTTCCTGGAGCTTCTTGGACCACATTATTGTTACAAAAATGTCTTTCCTGGGTCGGAGAACCCTCGTTGTCACTGCCGATGATGTCTGTGGTCCGGATTTCGTATTCTTCCCTCCCAGGACTGGGGCTTTAATAGACAAACATTGTTGTTAGTACTATAGACACAAACAACTTCCTTATTGTACAATAAAATATGTGGAAATCATGATTCAGTTCAAGTTTGATACTTTAAGCTCACGGTTCAATATTTTTTGGAAACAAAAAAAGAGTAATGTCCACGCCCTTCTTAACTTGTAATTTATTGAAATTTATTATGAACATATGTTTAACCTCATAAGTACAGTTTTTAAATTAAATGTTGCTGAAACAGCAAGTTTCTCAGTGGATCTGTGCTCCACAGTGCAGCCTAGGTGGAGCAGTCGAACACAGATCCACTGATCCTTCAACGCAGAGAATCTTCAGAAGACAAGCTGATAAAATCAATTTTAAAAGTCTGTATTGAACTTTGATACAGATGCATGTATTGTAGCACCCTTAGTGGAAACAGTTTGATTTCAAGTTTGTCCAAAAACCTTAAAAACAGAAATAGTTACAACTAAGTTGAAATGCAAATCCTTGAATGAAAGCTTTAAATTTTACTAAGGTCAGCTGGCCATCCTGACTTGAGCCGTCTCTTAAGTTTATTAGTTTTAAAAGTGCATCCAATGTTTACTTTCTAAAATATTCATTTATGTTCTATTAGGGCTGCAACAACTAATCGATAAAAATCAATTATTAAAAGTGTTGGCAACAAATTTAATTATCCATTTGTTGTATCGGGCAATTTATGATGGTTTTAATTTAATGATTAAGCTTTAAGTTTTTATTTGCCGACAATGTCTGAGTGAAGACGCTTGTCTTAACCTAATACTGCAAATAAAACAAGGCATTTATATTGACTGAATGTTTTAACATGATCGTCACTGACAGAGTGTCAAACATAAAAACTTCACTATAATAGTTCACACTTTTATTTCAGGTTACACTCTTCCCTCAAGGACACATTTTACAAAATAGAAAGAAAGAAAATATGAAGAGACTTTCAAGGATATAGCATGTGTGTATATTTTGTTTACATTCATTCCTTTACTGAAGCTATTCGACAAATATTTATTTATACATTATTACAATTTAATATTTAGTAACAGAATTCTCAAACTGCAAACTGTTTTTGTATGATTTGCTATGTCAGTCCAAATTTTTTATTTTGTAATAAAAGAGGTCAAAATTAAAAATGTTTTCTTTGTTTTGCGATTCATCGACTAATGGAAAAAGATAATCGAATGAATAATAGATTATTATAATAACAGTTAGTTGCTATCCATCAGTTCATGATATATTTTGCTAACACAGAGACACTGGCAAAAATATCCCCTCTGGCAGTGGGTGATAATATTTGCAGTATTTTTTCACAATCTTAACCAAATGGAATAAAAGAAAAAAGAAAAGACTGACAGTACAGCTCTTTCTAGTTATTTGCACATTAATTGTATAAAACTAGTATAATAAACCCCAAAGCCTGTGCACTGAGTGTCATTATTGTCACCATCTTGACCTTCTATCCAGTTAATATCCCATAACATAGATCCTCAGTCACAACAAAGATATCGTCTCCATAAAACTATGCTACAGGCCTACAAGTTATATTGTTACCTAACCTTTGAAATGTAAAACACAAACATGAAGTACCTCTCCTGTGTGCGGAGAGGGCTACTGGTGTGAACGGGGGTAGAGGGTCCGGACATGTCAGAGGGTGTGGAGCAGGCGACGTGGCCGTCTCTGTGAACCCTCTTAAAGGAGCCGTGGGTAATGTGATCCCTCCAGCCAACACTTTCACCTGAGCTACGAAGGCCATCTGAGAGGAGACAGACTTGATGTAAACGATAATCAGCTGGGATCAAATGTGATCAGAAAGGTTCTGTTTCTCTGTAAATTAAAACTCACCGGTATGTGAGTCGGGGCTGTACGACGAGCCTGGATGTCGGTGATGGTGGTCCGCCGGCCCGTTGTTATGGCTGCAGGTCCCGGTCATGGAGGAAGGAGGAGGAAGTGGAGACGTGGACTCGGACTGGTAGCCCGAGGCGTAGCCCCTGCTTTCAGACGGCGAGGGCTGGTACGGTGAGTAGGGGCACGCCTGACGCGGTGTCTGGTAACCGCTGCTGCTGCTGCTGTTGTACTTCAGGTCCAGGTGGGAATGAGCGTGGGACCTGGATGCCTCTGGATAAGCCGGGTGACCTGATGGCAGCGGGTCGAAGGTAAAGGCCGGCAGATCGTGTCCCTGCGGGCCGTAGGAAGCTACGGTGGCTCTCCTGTGCCAATATTCAGCCTCTCTATCCCTCTCCCACTGAAGCTCCGCCTCCCTGTCTCGCTCCCAGTGGAGGGACAGCTCTCTGCCCCGCCTGAACCCTGGATCCCTCTCCCAGTGGAGCTCTGAACCTCTTGGTAACTCAGTCTCCCGGGTTCTCCTAAGCCCCGCCTCTCTCTGTTGAAGCTCTGCCTCCCTGTCCCAGCGGAAGCTGTCCCCACGGTCCAGTCTCAGGCTGTGATAGGCAGCGGAGTCTTCTCTCCTGATGCTGCAGTCCCTACAAAGACAGCCAGGGGGTGGTAGACTATCCATTAGCATGATGTCATGGTAAGTCGGGCTGGTGGAGGGTTTTGGGTGGTGTGAGAGGGGATGGTTGTGGCTGTGAGGTGGGGGAGGATGGTGAAAGGGTGCGTCGTCACGGCAGCAGAGGCGACCGGGGGCGGAGATGGGGTGGTGCGAATGATTGTGAGAGTGAGGGAGGTCTTGGGATGGGTACGGACAGATGTGTCGTGAGGACGGCCCCTCCGGGCAGGTACGGTGCAAGTAGTGAGGGGGGCAACTTTGGCGGTCCCACACTAAATCTGGGGGTGGAAGGGACTGCTGGGGGTGTGGGCTGTAGTGCTGACACATATCCATGTGAGACGGAGGAGTGGCTGGGTTCGGGCTGGAGGACGGGTTCGGTCCGTGGTGCCCGTTGGTGCCAGGCGCTCGATCGAGGCAGTAGCCGTTCGGCATGAGGAGGGTGCGGTCGCAGCCCGGCTCGGCGCAGCGCTGGGAGCGGTACCCGTCCCGGCACGAGCAGGACCGACTGAGCCGCATCGTCCCGCTTCTCTCCGAGGGCCAAGAATCACCGTCATCCAATATGGCCGTCTCTCTCTCTCCGTCCGGGTTCCCCTCGATCCCTCCGAGGAGACGTTCGAGTTCCTCCCTTTCCCGCCTGGTCGGGGGCGGGGGACGGAGGGGCTCCTCTGCCGGGTGGTCGGGGTGGACATACGGTGGGTTCAAATGGAGGGGATGGGGTGAAAAACAGGGGTCAGAACCTTGAGGGATCAGATGATCTGGTCTGTCTTCTGAGAAAGCACCTCCTGGGTTGGTGCCGTTTGTTGAGGTCAGGGAACCAGAACCTGGACCTCGACGTTTCTTTATCTGAGCGTAGAGGCTGCCATCTAGAGGACCTTTAGTATGAGCAATATCTGTAACAAACCAACAACAATTCTTTCAAACTGATGAAACGGACTTATAAATAAAATCAGTTTTAACAAAGTTGTGGTTTTTTTGTTCTTCAGGTTGTAGAGGTTGCAAAAGTGGTAATAATTACCCTCCAGGCTGTCTTGGTACCGCTGGTTGAAGTTCTCATAGGAGTCCCAGCGAACCACCGGGTCAGCAGTGTTGTAGTCCACTATCACAGCCGGGTCGTTCTTGTGGTATTCACGACCTGAGAAAAGACTTTTAACTCTTGAGCAAAACAACTTTTCACATTTTCTATTTCTTGTAACTTCTGTCAGTTGAACCTGGACATGTTTGGTATCAATAGAAACCTAAGAATTTTAGGTAAAATTTAAGCTAATTAGCTAATTCCAACACATTTCAAACGTCAAGCAGTTGAATCAGAAAGTAAACAAACTGTACAAAATTGAATCATTGCAAATCTGTAAAAGAAAGATTTGACTTTTTCTTTTAAGCAAGTCAAAGAAATGAAACTAAAATATGTTGTAACGTGTGTTTAAAGTTTTTTTTTTTACTTGATTTTGAGTGAATATGGTCCAACTTAAGTCAAATATAATTTCTCATTATTTTACATAATATATACGGTGACAAATATATGTTTGGATAATTTTTCAAAAGAACAAACATTCAATAACAAGTCTTTTCAGGCAGATAAGAAAAAATAAATAACTTTTGCAATTAAAAACTTGAGATTTCTTAACATTTATTGGTCCGTCCTGTGCAGAATGACAAAAAAAAAATCTGTTTCACCCTCAATATCTCTAAAACAACAGCATCTGTTTTAATACTTACACTTCTAATGTAATCTCCCAAGTGTTAGCTTTATTTTGATACCAAAATGATTTTAGTAGAGTTTGTAAATGCAGAGATAGCTCAATTTTATGTTGGCGTGGTTTTTTGAGCAAAAACATCAAGAAAACCCTTTGGGGCTGAAGAGGTTAATTTCAGGGATTTTATCTTTAACGGCACGTTTGAATCAAATTTGGGGTCAACTGACCTTTGATCCTCTCAGGTCCAGAGGAGAAGACAAACTCCACGGTGGCATCGGACGGAAAACGTTCATCTGGGGAAATTAAAAAAAAAAAAAGGTACAAATGCACAGTTAAAGCATGATTTTCACATATATTCTATAAAACTCCAGCATCAAATACACCAATATTTTTCCACTGTTGTATCCTGAGATATGAGAACCCACATTTACAATCTTCTGTATATCTTTAATACTTCATCTCTTGTACAGAAAACCACATTTCTTCTACAAACACATGATCTGTTATTCCGGGGAAAGTGAAACCGAGGAGGAAATTAAGTAATGAGCACATTTATTTTAGGACTTAAGGAATGCGAAGCCACTAAAGCATGTATCATAAACTCCCTCTGAACAGTTTATATGTTTTTTATATTTCAGCCACTGTCATTGTGGCTTGTAGTGCATCTAACTCTCACTGTGCGCTCCTCCTGGGAGCTGTTATTACCTCCAGGATGAGGATTAAACTGCTACTTGTTAGGGATTTATTCCACCACAGGTTCATGAAGTCCAAACCACTGAAAATATATTCCCACAATTCCAGTTTCTAACAGCTTCTGTTGTGCCTGAATGTCAAGTTACAGTTGGAGCAAAACATTTCATCTCTTAGAGTTAAATTAATTTATTTTCATAAATCAAAAGTTCAATTTAAAGCTAGAGTTTGGAGTGTTTTGAGAGACTGAATTGGGATTGTTTGTCCCCTTTTCAATCAAACTGAAAAGTTTAATCAGAAAATATTCAGATTTCTGCTGATTAAACAAAATATTTGTTTATATTTATTTCCTAAAGATCCAAGGTTCTAATAGTATCTGCCAGCTGGGTAAACGCACCGGTGTGAGCTTCGTCCAGCTCCCCTTTGCCGAACCAGAGCTGGGCTCCGTGGATGGTGCAGGTGTGGAACTGCAGCCTGAACACCGTGTCTCTGTCAGGACTCTGGGATCGTCGGTGGTAACATTTCACCTGAAGAGGGCAGCAGAAAACGAGGAGAGAAAAAAGATCGGGATCTGGGCAATAAATGGGATGATTCATGGCACAAATCGGAGAAATTACCAACCCTTGTTAACAAAATGACAATTCTCTTTGCCAGAACAGAAAGAAGGATGAAGTTTCTCAGCGTGTAATGATTTTTTAATGTGGGGGTCTCCTGTTTCCTCCTGTGACTCACCATAATGTCGCCCTTTAGCAGCAGGGCGGGTTCGATGCTCACACACAGTCTCCTGCCTCCAGTGCCTTGAAGGTCACTGTGGGAAACAAAATGTCACAAATCAATCCAAGCCAGAACATGTGTGAAATAAAAAGAACAGTTCTTCAAGGTGTCAGGAATAAATTGTAGTTCCTAAAGCTGGGGTAGAGACCCCACACCAGGTGGGCGAATCTACAGGTATCAAATTAACTTAATGAGTGACGACAAAAGTATATTTAGTCTAATCGGTTAAAAAAAATTTAAACAATAATCATGAGTGGATAAAAAACACAATATAATGCTTGACGATCTGTGTTAAATGGATTATTAACAATAATAGAGGTCAAAATTATTTTTTGTGGGTCAAAAGCTGAAAAGTTTGGAACCAGCTGATTGAAATGATAAAAAAAAAACAGTGATGCTTCCAGGGTCGAGGTGAAGAATATTAGGATAAAAGCTGGATTCAGAAAGAAAAACAGTTTTTATTCCTATTTAATTGTGATGCAGAAACCTCAGGCTCGTGAAAGAAAACACCCCAGAGTCTAAAATCCACCCCAGCTTATCCCACATCCTTATAAAAGTAAGACAGACTCACTATATGCCTGAAGTGTAGACCAGCTGCATGGACTGGTAGATCTTCAAGAAGGGATAATAACCTAGAAAGAGGAGAGAGGGTTTTATCAGTGTGGACAGAGGAATGTGCTGATTCCATCCTCTCCTTGTGGACTTGATCAGATTAAAGATAAACAGAGGAGTGTGTGGGGTGGGCAGAGAGAGAATGCAGCCATCTTCATCCAGAATCACTGCTGTAAATCCAGAAGGAAGTCTGTCAAGAACCTCTCCAAGACAAACATCACATCCCATATAGGGTTTTATCTCCATGCAGATCTGGACTGGATTAGAGACAGGTGGTCCAGCTCAGCATCATCAACACTTTCCTTACTTTCTTCCAGTAAATTAATCTGAACATGTCAGGAAACTGTAGCTAAAACAACACAATTTTGGTAAAATGAACAAAATAATCATAATCCTGCACCTGCGACTACCACACCAAGCTCTGCGTCAATAAAACGACATGGTTTTTGGCATCTCATTACGCAACTTTTCTGCTATTTTAACAATTCATATATCCAAACGTTCAGCTCCTTCAGGATATTTTTTTAGCTATTTTACTTTTTCAGACACATTTTTCCAATTGAAAATAAAAGGAGCTGTTTTCAACATGCTTAAAAAGAGCAGAACCAGAACAAAATGTGTAAAAGGCTGTAAAGATTTAGAAACATTTTGAAGGATTTTAACTGCCTTGTGCTAAATTTAGCTTTTTTTTCTAATTTTAGCTTTTTTTCCTGCTATTTAAGCTACAATTCTGCTTCTTTCTGCTATTCTTCTACTTTTCTTTTTACTTTTTGTGCGTCTTTCTGCTAATTTAGATTTTTTATGCTTTCTTCTGGTAATTAAGGAATTTCCAGCTACATTTTAGCTGTTTTGCTGCACATTTTGGCTGTTTTAGCTATTATACAATAAATGATCACTTTTGTGCTTTTTTCTGCTAATTTTAAATCTTTTACAACACTGGTGCTAATTTCAACTTGTGGCTGTTACCTTTAGCTTATTTTTATGCTAATTTTTTTTGGCCATTTCAGCTATAATTCTGCTCCTTTCTGCTATTCTTCTGCTAATTTCTATTTTTTGTGCTTCTTTCTGCTAATTGAAGCCATTTGTGCTTCTTATAATTGTTTTCTGCTATGTGTAGCTTTTTGCTGCAAATTTAGTTAATGTTCAGCTGGAATTAGCTAAAATTAGGTTTTATTGGCTAAATTCACATTTTGGTGGCTATTTCAGCTTCTTTCTTCTTCATTCTGCATTCTTTCAAGCTACATTTTAGCTGTTGTACTGCAAATTTTGTCTGTTTAAGCCATTTTACAAATAAAATTGTCACTTTTTTGCTTTCTTTTCTGCTAATTGTACATTTTTTAAACCCTTTTTACATTTGGGTGCTAATTTTAACTTGTGTCTGCTACCTTTAGCATGATTTTAATCTAACTTTAGCTTTTTTTCCTGCTTTTTCAGCTATTATTCTGTTCCTTTCTTCTATTCTTCTGCTAGTTTCTGTTTTTTTGTACTTCTTTCAACTTTTCAAACAGAACTGGCATTAACAGTTTAGCTATAAAACACTTTCAGCAGTTTTCAGCTGAAGTTTTCAGCAATAAGTCTTTACACTGGCATTTTCGCAGGGAATGCAACTTCTCTAGGAGAGTTTTAGCAGTTTTTGATTTTGCAAAAGGTTGACTCAAAGTTCATCAGTTGTAGATTCTGTGATTATTTGTATAATTTCATTTTCTTTTATGGTGGTGGGTCAGTGAAGAAAGCTTGAAAATTAATTCTCCTTTGTTACCAAATTCACTAAAAAGCAAAAAGGTGACCAGCATTTAGTTTAGACGGCCAAGTTTGTCTCCTATTCTGGTGCGTTTTCTTCTTCTGAACTCTTCTATTGGTGTTCGTATGATTGAAGATTTTCATTTTCGTTATCAAGTAAAATCACTGGGGCAGAAATGAGATGAATGGAGCGTTCTGAATAATGTGATTAAAGATGAAAAATGGTAAAGCCAGAAGAAATGGGAGGAAACGGTTTTGAAATATACAAAATAATTTATTTTAGAATTTGGCTGAAAAAGAAAGAAAAAACGTACCTCCTTCACCCTGGAAGTTGGGGAGTGAGGGGATGAGGACTTGGTGGAGGAAGAGAGGACTGCTGTTCATCTTTATGGCCCCGGAGAGAAGGCCTCCAAAGTAATACACATATCTGAGAGACAAAAAATAAAGATTCCCGTCATGAAATACTCCTTCAAGTAGAAGAGGTTGACTGAGGTCTGCTGAGAACATTATTTTTTAAATAAAAGACGATTAATGGAGGAGCTTCTAATCCGTCAGAAACATTTTTTAAAAGGAACTTTTTTTTTATGTTGTTTTAAACGTTAAAGTGTCCAAAACCTCCCATGGAGATGCATCACTGATAGTTTTACAGTCTCAATTCCACTGAAGTCGAGACGTTATACAATGATTTGCAAACTCTTTTCAACCTATATTCAACTGAATACACTCAAACGGATAAACTTTATTGTTTTTTTGCACTTATTCACTCATTTTGAGTTTGATGCCTGCAACATGTTCAATAAAAAGCTGAGACAGGGGCAACAAAAGACTGGGAACGTTGAGGAATGCTAAAAAAACACCTGTTTGGAGCATTCCACAGGTGAACAGGTTAATGGGAAACAGGTGAGTGTCATGATTGGGTATAAAATGAGCATCCCCGAAAGGCTCAGTCGTTCAAAAGCAAGGATGGGGCGAGGTTCACCGCTGTGTGAGCAAATAGTCCGACAGCCTAAGAACGGTTCTCAACGTACAATTGCAAGGAATTTAGGGATTTCATCATCCACAGTTCATAATATCAAAAGATTCAGAGAATCTGGACAAATCTCTGCAAGTAGGGGTGTCTCGATACAGCTTTTCCACTTCAGATACGATACTGATATTGCACCCGAGTTTTGGCCGATACTGATATCGACCTGATATGATAGATCGAATTGTATATTTTTATTACTTTTTTTGTTGTGTGGAATCTTAAAAAGTCTTGATCGAGTCAAACAGTAAACAGTCAACAACAGTTGGTATCAGAAAAACTGGTCCCATTTACCATTAACCAATGAGTTACATAACTTTTTAACTTAAACATGAGAATATTGTACAACTAAATACAATAAATAAATAATAAAATAGAAAACCCTGATAAATTGCCTCAATAAATCCAATAAAAACAAAACATACTTTTAAAATGTAAAATAACAATTCAAGGTCACTTAAGTTATTTATGCTGGATCTAAACACTGCTGGATAGAAATCTATTAGACGGACAGCTTGTATCGGAGTGCTAATATCAGAGATTTTACATGCAGGTGGATGAAATCAGATATTTATTTTTTTGGCTAATATCGGATTGATATCAGATATTGATATCGGATTGGGACAACCCTATCTGCAAGGAAGCGGCAAGGCTGAAAACCAACAATGAATGCCCGTGACCTTTGATCCTTCAGGTGGAATTGCATTAAAAACCCACATCGTTTTACACATCGTCCCAACTTTATTGGAATTGAGGTCGTATGATTTAATTTCAGCTCTTTAAATAGTAAAGTCTGGGTCAAAAAGGCTTCAGTGATACACATGAGGCTAAAGATAAATCCAGCAGTTGTAGAGTTGAAGAGATTAATGTTAGGAACGGTTTCCTTTTCCTTCTCCCGTAAAAAGGATGTATTAAATAAGGTCATCTATGATGTATGATCCCCCCCCGTGGCCTCTACCTGTTTTGGGACGGCTGGAGGGAGGAGGACACCTTATCTTCACAGAACTTCCTCATGGCGAGAGTACTGAGAGCCTGGTCTGCCCTGCACGCAGATACACACATAAACACACATTGTGAGCTTCAAGTCAAACATTTTTCCATCATGGGACGTGCATCAGACTCCAGAAGTACATGGAAAGGATACAGCTGGCCCAGGCCACAGGATAAAGCAGTTTCCACTGTTCCTGAGCAGAATCCAGCAGGCTTAATTCATCAAACAAAACGATCAACTGAGTCTGCATAAAAATAATTTATCTTTTTAAATAAGCCAACTGATATATGGCTGATAAATTGAATCTAACTGGACGGTTGAATAGTTGAATTTGACTATGTTCCTGCGTTTTACCTCAGCAACATTTAATGCAATCAACGTGTGGATGTTGGAATAAAGCAGAAATGTAATTGTGGTTTTGGATTTCTCCGACACACTCACCCTGCAGAGATCTTGCTGTAGTGCATGTAGGCTGCGATGATCACGCCAGTTTTCCCTTTATTGCCCTGTAGGAAGGAGTGGGAAGCAAAAGGTCATCGTTCAGCTGATTTACGCAGCTTTTCAGATACGACAGTTCGAACAACGACGAGAGACGCAAACAGAGAAAAGGTGAAACCAAAAACAGAACCGGAGGGGAAATGCTTCAAATTAAAAAGCTCCCTGCGGTGCTTTGCTCCCCACTTCCTGACACATTCCAGAGACATTCCAGGACCAAATTCCACAAGCGACCCCTCGAGATAGCAGTAGGAAGGCCCCTTGAACACAATGAGCACAAATTAAAGCTTGTTTTGCAGCGTGCCTCTCCCAGCGGAGGACTTCTCCTCAGTGACAACAACTCAGCCCTGGCGTGATCTGCAGCTGACAAACAGTTTTTCCTGCAGCTGGAATGTTCTGGAGAGTCGACGAACCCAAAAAGGTAGTCTGGTTTTAACATTTCACTTCTTCAGACCAAGAAAAATAACAATTCTAGGAGCTCAATCATACTCCTACGATAATAAGCATCAGTAATTCCAGCTTTGACGAACCCTTCCATCACTTAAACACCGATCCACATCGGTCTGTTTAGGAGCCTGGGAAAACACAGGAAGTCCACCTTAAAGGGCTCAGTGGCCTCTTGAACTCTGACCTTGCAGTGTAGGACCACCACGTGCTGGGGGTCAGAGGTTAGCCAGCTCTCCATGGCCTTGCATATGGCGCAGATCTTATCCAGCGGCGGGGCGTGGAGGTCGGGCCAGCCAAAGTCATGAACCTGTTATGGAGACACGACAACAAAGTGCGATCTGAGGATAAACTGAGGGTTATGATCCGTTGTATCCAAACGTCACGTGAGGAAAAGTCCTACCTTTGGGTTTAATCGGGTGATATCATGACGTCGTTCTGAGAGATTCAGCAGCTGAAACAGGAAATAAAATCACTTTAACAGCAAACCACATCGTTTTTCAAAGTCTGCTGTAATCCGGGCTGCTTGGTGCTCCCTCACCAGAAACTTGTCCTGATGTTTGGATTTGAGCATGGCAGCCACCTCCTTCAGGTTGAGCCGGTATCTCTGCTCCTCCAGTTTTGGAGGGAAGAAGACTGAAATGATCCTCTCTGTGATGTAGGTCAGGTCGAAGTCGTAGTGGCGCTCCATCACGCGCTCCATCACGCGGTCCACGCTGAAGCTCCTGGTGAAACGAGAGGACAAACAAAGTGTGGACTGTGCTGATGCTGCAGAAAGAGACAAATCTAATCCGTTGCAAAAGTTTATAAAATTGTGTAATTAGGACAACTACTGTGCTTTGACTCCTGTTTTGTTCAATTCAAGAGAACTTCTGTGCATTTTTCTCCTGATTTTGTGTTTTCCACTAGGCTCTAGTGAGGTACAGGCTTTGATTTCACCTTAAAAATAAGTCTTAATAATTATTTCTTAATTTACAAAATTAAAAATAACAAAATATATATGCTTTTGTTTCAGTTGTTAAATTGGACTCTTCATTTCTACTTCTAGGACGTTTGTGTGATCTGATTACAGTTCAAATCAACCTCTAACAAACTTTCAAAAGCAGCTACAGATCTCTCCTCGTAGCTCAACGTGAAATCTCTGACGGATAGAAACAAACGAGGGGAGAATGAGAAACTGGATACTCCGTGTAACGTTTAGGTCAGATCACTTTCGTGTACTAAATCAAACTTGTGACACTAAAGCTTCCAGTGAGAACAAAGGGAAGGTCATTAGTCTGAGGAATGAATGTAAAAGATACAGATTAGAGCTGACAGCAGTGGAGAGTTAAACACAGACCCCGCCCCCCAGGTGATATGTATTAGACGTGTTTGATACATACTGTACCTTGGTAGGGTGTTCCTCTGTTTGGTGTAGTTTAGGGACTTGGTAGATCCCTATCGAAAACAAAAGAAAATAAAAACTAGAGAAAATTTTGTATGAAAATGCTTCTTGCTGAAAACTTTAGCTGAAGGGTTTGTTTGAAACGTGAAAGAAACACAAAAAGCATAAATTCTAAGAAGAATAGTTAAAATATAAGAAAAAAAAGCTGAAATTAGCATAATAAGAAGCTAAATGTAGCAGACAAATAAAATTAGCTTACAGAAGGTAAAAGTGGTGTAAAAAAAGCAAAATTAGCAGAAAAAAGAATGAAAGTACGAAAAAGTTGCAATTTATTGTAAAATAGCTGAAACAACCGAAATGTGCCTCAAAACAGCTAAAATGTAGCTGAAAATGCTAAATTTAGCATAAAGAAGAAGAAGGAGCTCATGTTTGCAGAACTTAGCAGAAAGAAGCTGAAATGTGAATTTAGCTTAAAAACTATTTTAGCTGTTAACAGCTGAACAGTAGCTAAAACTACAGCAAATAGTTGAAATAAATAGAAAGCAACTGAAAGAAGCATAAAAATCCCAAGTTAACAAAGAGAAGCTGAAAACACAAAAAAAGTACAATCTAGCAGAAGAATAGCAGAAAGGAGCAGAATTTTACAAAGAAACAGCAGAAAATGCTAAAATTTACAAAAAAATAAGCTAAAAATAGCTGAACCAGAACAAAATGTGTGCAAAAAAGATTTATAAACATTTGGAAGGGTTTTAAGGATGCTGAAAACAGCTCCATTCGTTTTAAAATGTGGCTGAAAAAGTGAAATAGCAAATAAATAAATAAATATATAAATATATAAATAGCTACAATGCCAAAAGTCATAGCCGGAACGTGCTGAAGGAGCTGAACATTTTGTGTATGCATTGTTGAAATAGACTAACAATTGCAGTACGAGCTACGTTCAGAAAATCATACGGAAGAAAAAAAGTTATCAATAGTGTGGATGCTTGTGAAGTGTTCACACTATGACGGTTAAACCAAAACTAGTAGACCACTTGAATGATTAGGACTTTTTAAACTGCTTAAAATAATAAAGCCAAGTCTGAGAAGCTGTGTAGTCATCTCATCTCTTGTTTTTTTAATACCATCAATTCCAAAAATTAACTTTAAAATCATCACCCAAACTCCAATCTTATGAATTTATTGCATGTAAAGAACACTACAGTTGCTGCATCATCAGAACTCATTGCTCTGGTTTTCATTGACTTTGTTTTAAATTAATATCAGAGCTACGAAATCTGTGTTTTTTCCCCCCTCTCCCCTTGAAGATTTGAATATTTCTGACAGAACGGGTGACACTGAGGACACGAGGAGAAAAGGGAGGGTATAGAGAGAAAACAGAGAGGATGAAGTGTGTTCACCATGTGTTGATTGTGTTGAGAAGGCGCTGTCCCTCTGCGTTGCTGGAAGCAAAAAAAAACAAAAAACGTCAATGATAAAAAGGAAGAAGAGAGAAGAGGAGTGACAGGAAACAGGGCGAGGGGAGGTAGGAGATAAAAGAGGAGTTTAGAAAAGGGAATAGAGGAAGGAAAGGAGAGTTAATTAAACAAACAAGGCTCCCTAATGGATAAACACAACTACTTCCTACAGCGGTTTCTATTTTTTCTCCCTCTTTGCTGAAATTCTACTCCAGAAATGAGAGGTTTGGCTTCCCAAAAGGAATTCAGCTTTCAGGAAACCGTACGGTGGTTTTGGGGGAATCATACTTTCTAACTGTGGATAGCCGTGGTGGGGAAAACTTGTCTTGTAAACTCTTGAGGAAATAAAATAAGTAAATGAAGGAGACTTACCAGATCATTCGAGGGGGCTGGGATGCATGCGGAGGTCAGCTGGAATTTACAAAAAAAAAACCAGCCACATGTTAAAAACATGACTTGTTTGGACACAAAACCTACAAACAATAAAAGAACTACATTTGCTTCAAGACAGTGATGGATCAGAGTTTTATTAGATTTTTTTTTTTTAATTAGTTTTCTTTGGATGTCTTCCAATGAGACATTAGCGTGATATGGTTAGCTTCAATGAGCTAAGCTAAGTTACGCATCTTGCTAATGAACAAAACCCAATTTGGCAAAATGAGTCGAATTGAGCAGCTCAAAGATTGAGATTTGTGTAAAAAATAGTCCAGAAACACACTAGTAATCCTGGTCACTAAAATAGCATTTAATCTTCCTAATCTACCTTTGAATTTTAATTTTCTAACAAGTATATCTTTGAAACAATCCTTTTAATTTCCTTTGAAACTGACCATTTTTCTCTGCCGGCTGCCAGAGCGCTGGGAAATCCCTTCAAATGATGTTTGGATTTGTTGTGAAGCTATACAGCTACAATTCCAGATGACATCACTAAATTAACTCTATATTGAAAAACCACATTACCAGCACAGATCACAAATAGTTAGCATGTTATGCTAGAACACTAAAATGTGTGCAGGGGCGCATCCAGAGTCATGACCGGGAGGGAGCTGTTAATCTTGGGTTGGCACACCAAAAAACAAAAGCCATAACAGAATTTCAGGAGTTTTATTCTAATATTATATGTAGAGGCGATCCTAACAGAAGTTTGATTGATGATACGCCTTTGAGAAATCACCGAGCATCTTTTGTCTCTTCTCGTTTAGACCTTTGTAACTCTCTTTTATTTGTTTTATCAAATCTGCGGGCACTCATTTGCAGTTTTAACTGGTACTAACAGAAGGGAACACATCACACCAGTTTTATCCTCTTTACATTGGCTATTTGTCAAATTGCGAATTGATTTTAGTCTTGATTTTTAGAGCTCCTAATGGACAGGCCCTTCAATATATTACAGAAATGTTGACTCTTTATTCTTCAGGCTGCAATCTTTGGTCTTCAGGCCCAAATCTCCTGAAGGGACCGGTCTTAAGCAGCTTAAAGCACTGTTGTTCAGACAAGCTTTTAGCTAAACATATTTATTTTATTAGTCATATTAACTTGTTTTATTGTATGCTTTTATGCTTATATTGTATGTTTGCATTTATTTTAGTTTTGCTTCTTGTGAAGCAGTTTGTGATGTCATCCATGAAAAGTGCTTTACAGATAAAATTTATTACTTATCCTGCAATGTTGGAAATAAAGCATCACTTTCTGATAGAATTTATTTATTTCACCATCACAACTAATTTACATCAAAACAAGCTATTTGTTTGGACATCTCCACATTTATCTTCTAAACCCATTAAGTCAGAATCAAAGATTTTAGACCAGCTGCTGACATTTGAGGTCTGCTGTTATATTGCTAATAAAATGAGTCTTCAAACCAGAGCCAGAAAACACTCCTCTGGGGCTTTTAAAACAAAAAATGTGATTATTGTTGCTTCATGGTCTTCAGGGACGAAGCAGCTTGCGATCATTGATTCAACCGTTTTTCTCTACATCGTTTCCAATAGTGCTTAAAGCTAAATCCACATGGAAATGGCACTTAAATAAAATAAATAGGAGGAAATAAAAGTAATCATTGGTAGTACATCTATAACCAATTACCTCAGCTTGATTCCCATCCCTAAAATATAAATCTTATCGAAATGGTTTGGAATTAAGATATTTAGCCTTAAAAAAGGTCAAAACCTTTTGAAAGCTGACTTCATAGAGCGTTGGCTAACAATAAAAGCAGCCATTCTGACCTCTGAGCTAAATGTTATACTGACCTTTTGCATAGAAAACTTTTCCATCTGTTGACTCTGATAAATTAACAAGATTTTGAACAAAACCAGTGCTTTAACGATTTGCTTGTCCAAATGATGAATGCACACTATGTTTCAAAATGTTGGGACACTGAAATGTAAATAAAACCATGAACTAAATGATTTGTACACCATAGAAATTGTAATTTTGTCAACTAGAATATTGCGTAATACTGGAGAACAGCCGACATTGTCAAATGACGTGGAGTTAAGTGCCAAATATACACGACTTCAAGAGCTTGTTTACAAAACGTTAAGTGTGAGCAAGCACGAAGCCAAATATGGAGCTGCACAGCTGGAGCAATGAGACACAAACAGAACGACCCGTCCAATTCCCATGTCTGGTACTGCCCCACAGGCCGATGAACTGTAACCAAAGGAAACCAGAAGCTCTAATAGAGAGGGAGAAGGGGGGTCGCAATCATGCTTATGTAACCCACACATGTCCACACAGTCATGCACGGCCATGTTCCTGCCAAAAAAAAAACTCTTTTTGGACTGTTTATTTGGATACAGGAAAGGGACAAGGGCTTGTCTATGTTTCATTGTGCACAGAGGGGAAGTTGAAAAGACCCTGAACCTGGGAGGTGCGCCTCCTCACAGTCAAATCTGCGTTGAGCTTTCTCTCACTTTCTTTAGCGTGAGGCTCGGTGGCTCGCCACTGCTCCGACGTCATTTCAGACATCAACAGGAAAGCAGAGAACTGATAAAGAACTAAACTGAGACCTGTTGTGTTTGAAAAAAAAAATGCAGGAAAAACAAGCTTTTGGCTAAAAGATAGCTATCAGATGACAAACATGACAATGTTGTTCCTGCATGAGTCACTTTGAGAAAGAACGAGTCTTTTACGTGACCGGGGGGTGGGAGGGGGACAACTTTGAATCCTTCACTTTTTGTGCTTCTCTCATCTTGATTTCTCTCATTTGAGGTGAAAACTGATCAAAGCTGATGCTTAGAAATTAAAACCCTCCCTTTTCCCACCAATTTCATCTTTACTTATTTACACTATTCATTTCCTGTTTATGTTTAGCCATGTTTTTGTTAATTCTGGCTATTTTGCGGAATTTAGCTTCTGTTTTGCTTGTTAGACGTTTGCAGTTCACTTTCGACAAATTTCAGAAGACTCATTCAGCGCTCAATTTGCAATTTCTCTCCTTTCCTTCCCCTTCATCACTCTCTCCCAGTGCCCAGGCGAGGGGCCCGTTGAGGGTGGCTGTTGAGCCAGAGAAAACACCCCACAACACACCGGATTCCATCCCCGCCAGCCAACATTTACGCACAAACTTCCTGCTAACAGACCTCCACCCATTTCGCCTCATCTCCTTTTATCCCGACTCTCTTACCTCGTCTGATCTTTTATCTAATATCTCCCACCCTTCGTCCTCCTTACCCTTCCTCTCATCCAGCTCTTGCTCTTTTCCCCATCCTTTCATTTTCCTGCTAACATAAGTATACTGTCACATGTGTTTTTTTTATGTTTTATCCTTGGTTTTCATCAGGTTTTTCTTGCGCTACAGAAAGAATTTCCTCGTAATCGCAGACTTTCTTCCGTCACACATCTGTCCATTCCAGTATTTCCATTCTTTCACCTCTCGGACTCGGACCTTCCTCTCACTTCTTGCTCCCTGTTCATGACTAACCTCGCTTGTACTAACTTGCTCAGAATTCAAGTCCTGGCTGCATGTCTGAACACAATGGTAATTCGAGAGAAGTTTCTGTTTAAAAATACGTAATAACAATAAAATTCCTTCATTTTGCACATTTTGCTCCTCACTGAAACCTAGCTCTTCTAGCTTTTTCCTCTCCAGCCGGAGCTACTTCTCCTCAAGTGGGTCCAGCTGGTGAAACTCCAAAGCCCTGACCCACCTGACCCAATCCTCCATCTCCACGCACCAATCCTGCTCCTCCTTGCGCTCGTCGCTTCATCTCTTATTGCCAGCTTTCAGTCATCTTCCTCTCTCAGGGTTTTGTTTAGCTGCAGTGGCCCAGACTCTTCTGGCTCTCCCCAACACGCTCTTTGATCCATCAAAGCCAGAAGAAGCATAGCAAATGGAAAATGCAGAGCTCAGTGTTCTCAAAGCGAGGCTTTCGAGTTGTGGGCTTTAGGTGGATAACTAACGAGTGAGGTAGCAGCTCTGGCATGTTGGTACTGTGAGAAAAGTCAGGGAAAATGTTAGTGGAACCCTGATGCAGCGCGCTCCAGAGCGATTCACAAAAAAATATAGCATATATGACCCATGCATGTACGCAAAGCAGCATGGCATCAGAACACAAAACTCACCAGGACAGATTTATTACTTTGTGTGTGGGGGTCCGGAGGTGTGTGTGTGTGTGTGTGTGTGTGTGTGTGGGGGGGGGGGGGTGCTCGTTGGTGGGCCCAATGGACAGCCCCTCATCAGAGCTTTAAAAAAATCTGAATCTATGCTTAATAGTTTTTGAGTAATAAGCATTTTTGTATGTCCAGACAGTTTACTGTTTAGATGGAGCCCCCTCCTCAAATATGGGGTCTATCGTAAAACCGTTAGCTGGTGCAGTGTAGGTCAGACACATCTACATTCCTGCCAAATTTCATGTTGATCGGTGCAGCCATTTCCATGCTACAGTTGAACAAAAATCACAGAAAAAATAAAATACCATATGACCCCCGCTTCACGTGCGGGGGTCATAATAATTATAATGTTCAGATGGCCCACTGTCAAATTGTTAAACTAAGGTTATCATATACTGAGAAGGAATGGAGGTATAGCTTCTTTTTTCTGTTAAACCTTGTAACTTTTGTTTTCACAACAAGAAAAACCTCATCATTTTCTAATTACTGCTGAAGGTTTTCATCTGGAATCTTTCTTTTTGGAGGACTTATGTAAAAGTTCTCAGCAGTTGTTCTCTGATTGTTCTTCAGTTTGTGGTCAAACTCATCCAAACCTCATGGGAGGTTCAGTTTTCCCTGACCAGTTAATGCTGAGATATGTCTGCATAAACTCTGGTGGTTTTCTCTCTGTGGTGCAGTGAAATCTTTACTGTTGTAGCTTCTAAAAAAAACTTGAACCCAACTGTAGCACAAATGCTTGAGTTGCTTTAGGGTCACGAGAACTTTTACATAGTGCAAAACTAAAACCTACAGCCTTAAAAAAAACAACCAAAACAGGTTAATGAACCAACAGTGAAGCTTAAATGTATCAAAAGAATGATGTCATTTTGACTGTAAATTTTCAAGATGCAGATAAAACCACAGAAAATGCCTGTGGTTGGACATATTCCTTTTGGGAAAATCTTCACAAAGTAAATATTATTTCATAGTTTGGATGCTTATAGTGTGACTCTACAGTCTTATAGCTCATGTTTGGTGGGGATTTATAACACAACCTATATGACCCTTTGCTTATGGGCAATACCCTTTGGTGTTCTCAAAACTTATAATTTAATTCATCATAAAGTCCTAAAATCCCTGCAAAAATGTGACCTTGAAAACCTTTTTCCTGTTATTCAGCAGTGACTATTTTTTTAACTGTTTTTGCGGTCTCATGGAAGCCTGGTTTCTACTGGGAATTAGAAAATGTTTGCTTCTGGCCACACAAGCAGTGCTTACTCTTATGTGAAAAGGCTGGTTCAAGCCTTTAGCTGTCAAAAAACATGTGACAGTTTCGATGTGAAAAATGTTTTTGACACAACTGCTTTTTAATGTGTTCAGTCATTTATCACATTTTTAACATTTAAGGGCATTTAATTTCCTTTGGTTTTAAAATGAAGAGAAAAAACAACCTCACATCACATCCCGGGATAACGCGGATTTGACTTATGAAAGAGGCTAATGTTTCTGTCTGTGCACTTGTGTTCACTTAAAGAAATGTGCTAAAAGACAATTATTTGATGGTAGATCTACAGCTGATTACCTTTAGTGCGTGACATCTCAAGTCTATTGTTTTCAAGGTTTGACCAAAAGGGCTACAACTCTGCCATTTCTCAAAATAAGATGGTCTTAGTCTAACTGAGGCATGAACAGCAATGGGCAATATGCATTTCTTTAAGGTATACTAGGTCTTTACATTTTGTGTCCAGACAAGTCAAGACCTGTTGTCATATCATGTAATGTAGGTATGTTTTTTTTTCTTCTTTTTTTGTAAACACACTTTGTTGAACAGGAAAATACCAAACAAGGTCACACCAGTGGTGAAATAAAACAGAGCGGTTTGGGTTTGACACCACAGGGAAGCCATAGACAAAGGCTGCAATCCCAGGAAATCCAACCGCCTTCCTGCAACATCAGACCATTTGAACAGCAAGGATTCAAAGATGCACTTGATCAAGATAAAAATAGCTGGGAGCAAATTTAACAGCCCCAACCAATTCCGGTCCTCATCAGCCCATGTGTTTTGTGCTTCCTGGTAATATACCAGTGCTGCTTTTAATGCTGCATTTCTTTTGATGTTCAGCCTTGAGCCTAACCCCCAAACCCCCCACCATTCCCTCTGCCCCCACGGGGGAGAGCTAAACGGACAGAACAGATAGAACAGATGAAAGCTGCAAAGAATCAGCAGTTAAAGTCGATGCTGGCCATGACCTTTTGGTGCTTTCATCATCACCATCATCAAGGAAAGAGCTCAAGAACAATGAAGGTGCCTTAAAGTGAAATGAAACTGAAACGTCACAGCAGCTAAAGATGAAAAGAAGTAGCAGAGGTACATAAGTGGAAGTGAAGGAGGTCACAAACTCTAGTGTTTATTCATTTAACCGAATATTTACCAGTTACCCCAGGTCCTATGAAACAGGTGATCTGGTTATTGTACCAAAGAACGTCAAAGACGGACTCCATTACTGCCTTAAAGGCAGTCACGCTAAAGCTTGCCGACACTTTGAGCCGTATTGTATATCTGTTTTACACCAGTTTTCTGTCAAAATTCCTCAGAGATAAAATGTAAAATGAATGTAAGCTAAAACCTGTCTGAAAGATTTGAAATCACTCTTAAACGAGTGAAAGTAACACCAGAAAAGCTTTTTTTATGCACCAATAAGAAACTAAAAACCAGAGATTGAATCTTTTGAAGTTGGGTTTCATAAAAAGGTTATGAAAAAATAATGTCTTGATTAACTATGGCTGGATTAAGAAGTTAATAAAACTGGACAGGTCTTGGCTCTGTTTGTTAGCTTGTTAACCTGGCCTGAAGTAAACTCTTTAAATGAAGGTTGTTCCAGAGTTTGACACAAATCTTAAGAAATTTGGATGGCTTAGCGATGGAACACTCCTTCAAATACACACCTCATGTCTAAAATCTTTTAATCAGGACATGGGATTCGGGAGAAAACCAGAAATCACTCAAGCTGACTTAAGGAGGCCTTAAAGCCAGTGGTGATCAGTAACCACACCTGGAGATTAAAATCAAACCTGTAGTGGAGTTTAATCACGTGTTTGTGAGGTTTGACTGCTTTTTGAAATCAACATGTTTTCCTCCACAACTCTGTCTCTTATTCCCAAAATTCATCTTAACCCCAAAAGGTAAAACAGGGATCCCAGGCCTGTTTTTTGCCCAAACAGCTGGGACGAAGAAGGAAGCTATTCCAGGAGACAAATGGGTCCCTGTGGTGGGGATTTAACAACAAAGTGGAATATAATTCTCTCTTATGAAGCTAACTGCACACATGTTCATATATTTATATATATACACACTCAAAGAATGCAGATAGAAAACACAAACCTCAATGTGCACATGTTGCCTGTGAACGAAGTGTTTTTTAAGTGCATGCTGAAACCGAACCACACCATGGCATTCCCATCCAACCATCTTTATCTTCCTCCAGAGCCAAACAAGCACTGGAAGTTGGAAGTCAGATAAAAATAAATGTGGGTAAACAAACAAAGCAGGACGACTTGGCCCGTGATGAGTCTGGGACACATCAACAATGGTAAAAAGCACTGTGAGCCAACCGATACCGGGTCTTATTACAGAGCTTCACTTCTTCCTTCCATGTCTACACTTTTGCGGTTTGCCGTCATTCATCCTGTTGATAAGTAGGCACACACATACACAACTCCCAAAGCACAACGTTTCCTCCTGTTTCTATATTTGCAGCACCCTTCAGCATAAACAGTGTTTATCATATAAACTGAAAGTCTTCAGACGGGTAGTGTCAATAGCTTTAGGGTCCATCTCATTTCGTAGCATACCACAACTCAAACAAAACGTCACTGTGGTCAAAATCTTTATTCACTTCCTTGGTTCGAGGCCAGAAAGAGGTGATTTTAACAATTAAAAGCATACAAAAGATATGCATATCAGGAAAAAAAACAAACCAAGGATGATCTACTCTATGTAGAGGCTCAATTGTTCAAAATAAATCGAGTGAAAACACACTAAAATCATCTTATTTGAGAAATGATGGAGTTCTATTGAGCTATTTTGGTAAAACCTTTAAAAAAAAAAAACTTTACTCACAAACTCATGCAATATTATGGGATGTCACATGGTTGTGTGTGTTGGAATGACTGTCAGCTACTCCCACATCAAATTTTAGGTCAATAGCTATATTATTTCCTGAGGTATGGCCATTTTTGCGTAGGCTACACTCAATTAGTCACCCAAAACCCAATTAGTCCAGCTAATGCCCCAGCTTAGTCCCAACTTGGCTAAGTTTCTGTCATGCTTATGGTTTTAACTCCCATCAACACTGCTCAAGAACTTGTTCCTTCAATTACTTGGCCACCCACCTACACACATAGCTTGAATCTAAAACTCACGGGCCTATCTGAGCGATTACCAAAGCTGTCTGTGCAAAAGCAGCGTCTCCTTCAGTCGAATTAGACAGCTCCTATTCCTGTGATGTTGAACGATACATTTGCTTCCCGTTACCCTGAATGACTCACTCTGATTTACACAAGTATCTGGTGAAGTTTGAGGTCTGCAGGAGGAAAACCAAAGGTCTGGGCTCAAGGCCACAAAAATTACTCAGTGTTGATGTCACTGAGATTTACCCCCCAAAACAACCCACTGAAACGATTAAGAAGGCTCCTCTCTGCAAATCTGGGTTTTCGTGATTTGTTTTAAGTCTAAAAAGGTCTGGTTCTGGGAAAATTCTAATAATCAAAGAGATAAACTCTGATAAACCATGTTTTTTTTTAACTATGATGAATTACATATTCCTACAGCTATTTGACCGAGAGGTTTCAGTTTGACAGGAAGTCTGCAAAATACCAGGGATGTTGGGGTCAGTTGCGGTGCTGGGAAAACATGGACAATGGTGCCGTTACTCTGTCATTCCATCTCCTCATTGCTTCCTTTGCTTCAACTCCTTTGGTACATTTTGTGCCTAAAGGATTGGTCTAGTTAGCATAAGTTTTGAAAGGAAAAGAAGTTGAAGAAAGGTAAAAAATTTGAAAAATTGAAAATGAAGGAAGCGTAGTTTTAAAGTAGTTCTTCGTCTGAGGGTTTTTTCATTACAGGAAAAAAAAAACAACATACAGCTTAGGGAATTTGCCTGAAACCACAACTGTCCTGATGAAAGGGTTTTATGTCAGAGAAACATAAGGCGGGTTATGTTGCCCTGCCCAACCCGTTATCCTCCCCCTCTTCCACCCTATCTGTACTTGATTGCACATCCTCTTCTTGTCAAGAGAGGCAACACACCAGCTTCGTTTTACATATTTTGTCTTGTTCAACAAATAAAAGAACTGACAGGAACGAGGGAAAAGGCAAAACTGTATTACCCAATAAGAGTTCAACAATAAAGTCAGTCTGATCCAGACTTTGTTATGTTAAAACCCTTGGTGATCTGACTCAGACTTTAACCTCAGCAGATACTCAAAATGTCCAAGTGGTGGAGTTTTTTCCTCTAACCAGCGGAAATGCTTCATCTTACTTAATTAGACCGGCCAGTCGACTTGTCATGGGCTACATTTCACTCATTTTAATCCTTCCTCTTCCCACCGTTCCTCTGTGAGTCCATCCCTTCACCACTCAGTCATATCAGTTCCCTGGGGACTAAATTTTCCACTTGGGATCAAAGATACGGGGGAAACTATTATCCACAAGAAAATAAAAACTGTTTACAGCCCCCAGTTCATCTCTGTGAGAACACTTAAAGAGTATGCACCAGAGGAGGTGGATTAAGAAATACGACAGAAAGGAAAAGAAAAACTACCTGTTACAACCAACCAGCTCTGTTGGGAGGGAAGTTTACAAAAAGTATGTGTGGGAGGGGGTAAGTGGTTCCACAGAAATGGAGCAGATGTACAGACAGGATGCTGTCTGGTGTGGTAATGAGAAGATTTGTCACCAGGATTGTTGAAAAAAAAATCAGCTAGGATTTGTAAATGGACGTCTGGTGAGAACAGGAGGCCTTCCTGATGAAGTAAATATGCTTAAAGTAGAGGAGGATGATTCAAGGCTTCAGATAATAACTTCCATACGTTGATAAACCCCCCCAATGCCATCCTTTCTTCGTCACTACCTAAACTCCCAAACCATGCAAGGTTAGATAACAGCTGAGGCGAACGCTGTAAGCAGGCATTTATTCTGCGCCTTATCTACCATCTCCCTTCGTGGGCAGCAGTGATACACATCTCTCTTTAAAAATCAGATGTAAAACATTTCCTTTTTTTGTAGTCAATCTTGACGATAAATTAGGTCTATTTATTTATTGCCCAATGCAAAAAGACCCTTCAGGATTGCAACCTCAGCCAAGTGAGAGCGGTCCGTTTCTCCTAAACCCATTTTGTCTCTCATGGTCAACATCATGTCTGTGCTGGTTGTACAGTTAGCATTTAATTTACAAATAATGTGCCACTTTTCACATAGGCAGCTAAACCTTATTTTAGACCATATCCCAAGCTGTCCTTAAAAGCCTACTTTGATGTTTATTTACTGTTAATACTGAAGGTTTCCTTTGATCCATAAACTCTTCCCCAAGGCTCTCCTCAGATATGAAGGGATGCTAGAAGAACGAGGCTCGTCTTTGCCACATGCCTTCACCCTTGGCGTTCTCTCCCTCACCTGCTGCCTGCCAAGGCTCCCGGCTTCTCCGTCCTCCTTCATTGCTCTAGCCACGGCCACGGCTGGCATTCTTCCCCTCTGTCTATTCATTATACCACCCCAACATCAATGGGTCTTTCACAAGGCGGTGTGGGGTTTGATGGGATCGGAGCCCTTTCTGAGGAATGCTGCTGAGCAGCTTTTCTTGAAACGTCTGCTCTTGCATGGCTTCTGTCATTTGTTATTTCACACTTCACACCAATAACAATTCACTCAACTATCAAAACATTTGTCTATGTCATCTCCCCCAAACATGGATCGCCGTTTCCCAGCATTTTGGTCTAACACTGAATTAGAGGAGTCAGGTTGCTCAAAGATGACTTCACATGTATTTTAAACAAAGTAGGTGAAAAATTTTGCCCTTTTTTTGATGTAAAGCTTTGAAAACAGGTGCTCATTGCCTTTTCAGGAAGGCTGTAAACAGAATTTATGATTACAAATTGAAATTTTGTATTACAACACAGTTATGCAACAGTAGTTTTGTTTAAGATACTGAAATAAATGATTATTCAAAAATTAAATTAGATATTCCAACTATTCCACTGACAATTCCTCTGGTGTTTGTCTTGTCAAACAACAACGCAGTGGCAACAACACTCCTTTTGCTAAGTCATCAAAAATAATGAGCATTTGCTTGTTTCATGTCTTAATCTTAGTAATATTTAACTAATCCACAGCTAAATATGGACTGGGTGGAAGCTAATGAAATAACACACTTGCATACAATAGCTAATCTATCAGAGCTAAGTCTAAAATTATTTCACAAATCCTTGAGGATGATCCTTACCTTGGCCTCACATTTCCTGTGGGTGGCTGTTTTGCATACTAGAGGGGAAAAAAAAGAAAAATTACAAATGTAAAAGCTACAGAGTCAGCAATTCTGCTTGTTTTTTATTGACTTATTCAGAAACTTTTATTAACTTCTCAGATTTTGTCCTATTCCTTTGAGCCATCAGCTGTTCGGGACTCTTACCTCTGCAGAAGGAGCCCACGTTGTCGATGTTCTGTCGACACACGCTGCACTGTCGCTTCTTCTTAAACGCCTTTTCCTTGAAGACGTGGGGCTCTCCCTTTCCAGACTGATTAAAAGCACAAAAACAACACGCATCGTAGTTTAATAACCGAGTCAGACATTTGATATCAGCTTTGATGGAGCAGCCAATAGACCGCTGCCTCTTACAGTCTCAGGAAACAACAAAAAAAATCTTATTTGAGGTTCATCTCAGAGCGTATCCTGTGTCTTTTAGAAGCCAAATCTACATTTAAAACAAAGTTATTTGACAGAAACAAAGAAATGAAATAATATTAGAGATTCTGGCTGTGTCAAAATTCAGGGGCCATGTCCTCCGAAGGTCGACAAAAACTGCTGCCCGACAAATGCATCCTCCTTTTTCCTGATTTGAGGGACGGGTCCGATGGATCCTTCTCGGTCCACCATATCCCATAATGCATTGTGGGCTGATCTGAGATTTTTTTATCTTGCTCATAATGGCAGATGAAGCGAGACAATGGAGTACAGTTTTAAATAAAATTTATATTTATAATACTAATTTCGATCTTCTTTTGCCTGTTTAGCATCGTCACGGGTGCTAGGCAACAGGACATACGCAGGGGTAATGGTGGGTCTTTGCCGTCGACCAAGGACCCGGCCCTCCTAGACCGGGTAGGCTGGGTCCTTCACCCCTGAATTTGGACACAGCATTTGTGGACTGCATTAGTCACAGGATTTTAGATGAATCAGTTTTACCTCGTTCATACCTGAGTGAATATTTCTCTTTATGCATGAATGTATACCACGTGGACAACTGCACCATCTTTTTACTCCTTTTGCCTTTTGAACTTCTGTTCTGATTGTGTAAATGTCTCTCAGTAATAATCCCTGTAGTTCCCGCCCATGCCTTTTTATAATCCTGTGTTGGTGTGTGAGTTAAAGAAGTTACATGTGTGAAAATAAAAAAAAAAAAACCTTCTGTTTAAAAATAGCTAGACTGGTTGAAAGTGTAAGAAATTAACTATGTTTCTTCCTCATGCTCACATGCGATTGCATGTGCGTGCGTGGAAATCATTCCCGCCCAGTGGCTCTTTTGTTTCCCAACACGGGATTATGTACACGGCTGACTGGGCTTGACGTGACTCTGTGGCGACTTTGAACATGAGAACCCCAACAACCGAGGGCCAAGACTGAGGACAATGGGAGAAGGAGGAGAGGAGATGGGGGAAAAAAGAAATTTGGAGACACTGTGAACAATGTGCACTGTCATGCTGAGAGGCAGCACAGATATTCTGGAAACTAGAAGGCATCTAATCAAAATTACAGGATTGTGTTCTCAAACAGAGATAAACTATAAGCGTTCACATTTTCATCAGAAAAAAAAAAAACATCCTTCTCTGATATGTTCATTATACAGCCTTTTTCTACATTTTTTTACTCTGTGTGTTTTGTTTCATTGTAACATCACACAACGGCTCCGTTTGTGCTCTTTTTCCATTAATCTGCTGTTCTCGCTGTGTTCTGGGACTGGGCTGTGTTTGGACAGCTGCCTGCCTGGCATCACCCTCAGCCAGCTGTGTTCAGCGGCTGCTGGCATATTTCTCTACAAGTGTTCTATAACCACAGCACCATGGTGGAGCCGGACCGGGCGGGTGGCTCAGGGGGCTGATGTTGGTCATGCAACATGGTCTGTTTGGTGGTTGATGTGTTCCTTAACACTCCTCACTTGGTTGCTTTTTGGGGTTATCTGGTCACTACAGAACCAAAGTAAGAAAGTAAGATTGTATCCACAGAATCAGCACAAGAGATTTAACTTAACCAGAGCTGCATCTTGATTCAAACTAATCCAATTTTTGGATTTATGGATACAATCTCAAGGCAATGTCGTGGAGAGATGGTGTCAGATTTGAGAACTACTGTTTATGCAGATAAAGACGTTCTACAGGTATCTTCAAACCAGGACTTTTAGCATGCACTGGGGTGAACTGCAACTAATAATGAAGCTCCTCAAAGTCTGGAAGAAGATGAAATGCTGGGAATCTTGTTCTTTAGTGATGGCAGAATGTTTTCAGTGATAGATCAACAGATCAGAGCCTTTTCCAAAGGGATATTAACATTCTTCTGGTATTTGATGGTGAAGGAAGAACTGAGCTGAATGTCAAAGTTCTTGCTTCTATGGTTGAGCTGCACTATATGTTGTTTGAGTATAGTCATCGCGACGTACGTGTGCGCATTTAGGAGGCGAATTAAATCAATGCCTAAACCATAAGTCATTGCACTAAATGATCATGTGTTGTGGCTTTTATTTTGACAGGGTGCTGCAGGTGGCTGTGTGCAGCTTTGTGTAAAATATAAAATAACTTCCATTTTGTTGTTAAGCTTCTGGGATAATAATGGCAGTGTTTTTCTGAATAGTATTGTCAATGAATTCTAGAGATGTGAAAGCAGACGACAAGGAGGAAAAGAAAAAAAAATACAGTTTATCATGAATGCTAATAATGTGACAGAAACAAAAACTAAGCTCGACACAAAGGCAACATGTGTTTTTTAAACTGGTTAAAACAATTCATGTTTGCACATGATAAACATGTACTCAGGTCCCAGCACAATAAAATTCTCAGGGACAGAAAAAAAGTTAGTTATTTTCAATTTGTGCAGCCCTATTTGCTGGTTTGTTACTAAACCTGACCTATGGTCAAGAGGTGTAGACCGTGACTAAAAGAATTAAACCTTGAATGCAAGCAGCTCAAATGAGCTTCCTCTGCAGGGTGGACTCAGTTTTAGAGATAAGGTGAGGAGCTTTGTCATCAGAGGTAAGCTCTTACACTGCATCACAAGAAGTCAACTAAGATGGATCTGAGGATAGCTCCTGGAACCACCCTCTGGAGGTTTTCTGGTCATGTCAAACTGGAAGGAGACTCTAAGCAAACATCATTTTCTGGAGGGATTATATATCCTCTCTGGTCTGGGAATGCCTTAGGAACTCAGAGAGTGTTGCTACGGAAAAGGATGTATTAAATTAAAAATTATGGCACCAATAATTGCCATGTGCTGCTGATAAAGAAGTCCCACTTCCATAATCATTCACTCCTTAATATTTTTACCCATTAGTTATGGAGCTCCACAAACACCAAAGAGCATAAATGACTTTGCAAAAACATTATTTTTGTGTTTGCGGACTCGGTATGTGATCATTATCATCTATAAAGTTGTGCAGTCGTTTGGTAAAGTTTCCACATACACATTAGTTTACACATGAAGCCACAGTGAGTTTAAAAAAGCAGCCAGTTACAGTCAGCTGAGCCACAGTGGTGATGTGGGCTAAGACATAAACACACAGAGGAGAGGCAGGCAGCATTCTTCCTGCTTCAGAAACAATCAAGACCACTATATAGCCCAACCACATGCAATCATGGTCAGACATCTCTGCCACTGAGCACTCTATAAGGTGTTGCAAAGTTGCTCCATGCTGGTTCATGGAAGGGGAATGGAGGGTGAAACCACTTTTAGATTTTGACACTTGTGTGTTTTGGCACTCAGTGTAGAAAGGCATACATCATAAAGCAAAGGTCAAATGCATAAACAGACTAAAACTTTATTAACTTGGAGATTTAAAAATTTAATATTAATATCTGAATTATGATGTCAATAGTAGGCTAATCACCTGAAAATAAGAATAACTGATTTCAATTAGCCAAGTAGTGTTTCCCCTTCCATTATCCAAGGTATCCAAGGCATAAACCTGTGACTTCTAAGCACAGCTCACAATCACCTTTCACAGACAGACCGTATGAGTATATTATACATTTCCTGAATCCTTAGTCCTGTAAGTATTACAGTTGTTGATTCTTGTGTCCTTGATGCCACAGGGCTAAAAGAAAATATAAATTTTAGGCCTACTTTTTACAACAATTTGTATTATTTGTGGTTTAAAGAGTTCTAGTGACCTCTGTATTGGTCAAAAAAGCCAAATCTTGGCTTGAATGAAATTAGTATAAACCTTTGACCAGTGCCATAAGCCTAAACCAGATATACACACACAAGTGTCAAAAACGCAAGTTTATCTTAAGAGGTTAATTTCATGAGCTGAGAACTGTGACTAAGCTACCACTTTGGAAGTGCCATCATACCAAAGTATCATCTACAGACATGTATCTTTTCAAATATAATGAAGTTTTGGCCTCTGGCCCATGGTTTAGAAAGGTGGGGGAGCACCCTGGGCAGGTTGCAAGTCCATTACATGGATATAAAGAGACAAGACAAACAACCATTCATACACTCACCCAAACCTACAGACAATTTAGAAATAACCTAAGACGGTTCATGCAGGTTTCAATAAGTTAAATTTAAGACCTTTTTAAAAGACCTTTTAAGACCATCAGGAATGATATTTAATACCAAATCGACGTATTAACAGAAACATTCAAATGACGCTTCTCAGGAATGATTGAAAGTAAAAAAATTAAGACATTACAAAATAAAATTTAAGACCTTGGATGAAAATCTGGGTGTTTTTAAGACTTTTTTAGGCCTAAATTTTTGATTTTCAAATTTTAGACTTTTTTAGACTTTTTAAGACCCTGCATGAACCCTGTAAGATGCACGTTTTTGATCTGTGGAAGGAAGCCAAAGTACTGGAGAACAACAAACGTGTGCACAGAAAGAACACGCAAAAGCCAGGAGGCAAACCTGTGACCTTCACAATGAGAGGCAACAGCTATAACCACTGATGTACCAACCATTTACAAAAACTACTGTGAACAAAAATACGGTATAAACATGAAGACTTTTCACCTAACTACATAAAAGTGAACAGGATGCTTGAAAATCTTAAAGAAGTTGATCAAATTTTGTTTTCAGCAAAAAAATGCAATTGTGGAGGATAAAAATGCTAGTTTTAGGCAAAGAATTATTAAAACTGCAATTATGTTGGATTTATTTATACTTTAGTAAGACAGGAAAGGTTAAAACTATTTTACAACAATTTTTCCTCAAATTTCAATTCTTAAACAACACAACAAATTCAGTAAAATCCTTCCCTCAGCTCAACTTGGGAGTCAGGCAGAGAAAACCAGAACGAAGGACGTTTACAGCTTTGTGGAGAAACAGAAAAACAGCTGGTAGAGTCTGAGTGTTGGCTGAAAACAACCTGTGATGCAGAGCTAAGCCCCCAGGATAGTAATTACTGTCACCGCTGCAATGAATAAAAAAAAAATCTTCTGGTAAAACATGTGGAATTCTGAGCTTGTTTCTTGGTTTCTGCTGCCTCCGATTAAAAACTGACTGCAGAACAACAAAGGGCAGACTCTTCAAAGAGGGCACAAATTGATTATATGTAAGAAAATGTATTAAAATCTTCTAATCAATACTTCACTCACTTGCGCACATGCAAATATGTTTATCCCCGCAGACAGTCTGTAAAAAAAAAAAAAGACAGTTGTCCCTTTTCCTTTTTCCTGTCCCTGTGTACGCCCAAACAGCCCCCCACCTCCCTGTTCAACATCTGCTACACACAACAAGGTCTCTTTTTCCTGATATTTTTAGCCCTCTGGCAGAAAAAGGAATCAGACGTTTCTGGAGTCAAAGAGATGCTTTTTTATTTCTAACAAGATGCCCCCCTTCTCCTTCCTCGCTGCCCCCTCCATTAGCCATCACAGAACAGAAGTGGGATTCAAAAAGTGAGGTGGGAAAATGGGGAGGGGGTGCACACATACACAAGAGATTCACTCACAGACATACAAATGTAAAAACAAATACAAGCCATTTGAGGCCACAAATCTGTGGAAACTCCTGCGACTTTTACTAAAAATAAGTGTGATATTTGAACAGAGCTGGTCATTGTGTGTGAGAACTTCATTACAAGACTGTGGCTGTGACCTCTGCTTCTGCTGCAGATGGTCAGTGAGGACACAGACGGAGATGCAGAATGAAGAGGGGCCAGAGGCAAAAACTGTATTTTTCCTTATTGTTTGTTTGCTTATTGTATTATTGGAGGCAGGTGTTTTCACCAGCTGAAACCTGCAGGGCTGGAATATTAATTATCCTGCACTTTAATGCAAATAGAGAGAAATGGTAATATGACTTGTTTATAAGTGATAGTAGGATGAATCGATGGGTTGGGACCACATCCTTAGTAATGAGGGCATTGCTTTGGTTGGTCCTGGTGAAAAAAAAAAAAGAGTTGAGTTGAAAGGCAAAGCTCTGCATTTATTTCTACGTTTCAACCCGCACCTATGGTCATGAAGCGTGGATCCTCCTGACAGAAAAAACTGATCCCAGATACAAGCAGCCGAAATGAGCTTTCTTCCTAGGGTGGTACGAATAGGCAGCAGAAGATGGAGTTACATCATGAAAGTGTATAAATATATAATTTTATATTTTACAGCCTTAATGTTTGAGTTTCCACTTGTACACGATACAAAATTGAGTTCTGCTTTTAATCAGGTTGAGATTTTGTTTAATGCCACACCAACAACTGTGTTTGGTACTTCTTGTGTACCTAATCCACCCTCCATTGAGAGGATATTATCCGAGTTCCTGCATCATTCGTTGGCATCGAGTCCAGCATGTGTGTTAATAAACGTTGTGTGTGTGAGTTTAGGGTGAGACCGGCAGCGTGGGGAACAGGGACTGCCTGTTCCTGAGGTGAAGTCAGCAGCACACCGCCCTGATACACTTCCGTTCTCCTGTGGGACTCCTGAAGCGAACGCACACAAGAGCGTCTTATTGCAGCGATGCTAAACGCTCCGTTCTGTATGCAGCTGTATTTAATTCATCGTGCTCCCCGCTGAGCTACAACGAGGCCTCGCTGAGAGTCTGACACCATTCGGGGTGATCTGGTCAGGGTGCAGCCTGAAACTCATGCAAATCTTCAGTAGCGCCTGTGAGACTAAAAGAGAATCCTTCTCATCCATTCATGCTGTTTGAAAGCAGCAGGTGAGAGTGAATAGCCGCTTGTGTCGACTTAGATCTGCACAAGGGAACGTGAACCAGCTTCTGTTTCAGCTTCCTGTCTTGGCAGTGACCGGAGGGCGTCCCAAGTAAACACAACCATGGTGTGCCATCAAACCTCTCAGTTACACCCAGTAATTACAAATATAGAACAACGACTGTACACCAAGCACAACCATAGTATTGTATTTTGGCCACTTTTGTATCTCAATTAGAGCTGGCTTCGAAGGCAACACATTTCTTCAGCGTTTCCGGCTCAGATTTTCCCAGAAAGATGGATGTTTTTAATCTGATCAAAGCTGCACACAGAAGCAAAATAAATAAATAAAATGTCCAAACTAGGATCAGGAAAGGTTGGAGTGGCAGGACAATGTTATCTTGTTGTTTATCCAAGGCTGATTTCCTCAACAACACTAATGGGCCAACATGTGAAGAAGGCAGTTAATCATCTGTTCACATGCATGAACAGACTTAGCAACTGTGTGATGTGCCAACTGTCACACAAAACAGGTGCACCAATTTTTTTATGCTTAAGAAAAAAAACATGTACTCTAAATTTAAAGTACTCTTTTATAGGCTGTGCATTGCCGTGAAATTGGTGATATAATACATATTATGACACAGGGGTCACAATAAACTCAAAAACAGCTTATTTCCATGGGCCATCCTCTGAAAGACAGTCAAGTCCAATAACTACTTTATTATTAGTTTTGTCTCTGTATATATGCACTATATACATATTGCTGTTATCCTACATGTCTTTCTATGTTCAATTCCATAGTACAGGCTTATGCAATGACAATAAAAACTATTATATTCTATATGATATATCACAATACATTGTGATACTGTAAGCAAGGAGATATATTCCCATTTTTTTCTCCAAAATATTCTAATTTAAAAGAACTCAGTATAAGGTTAATGTGTTTTCATACAAATTGTGCAAATAAATTATTAGAAAATAAAAACAAAACTAAAATTCTGATGACTGGACGAACTAAAAATTTATATCATAGTGAATAACTACAGGCACTTTGCTTCTTAAATAATTCAGATTAAATATATTTCAAAATAAATAAGACATTTTTTGTTTCTCAACAGTTAAAGAAAATGTTTCACTTAAGCCTGCATTCATCCAGATTCTGGGAACAGTGTTCTCACAAGCAAGAACCCACACAACCTGTCATCACAATCAAGCAACAAATTGTAATCATTCCTGTAATTCAGGCCTACCTTTTAAACGAGGCACTAATTACTCGAGTCCAACTACGCATGGCTTGTTGAATTAAATTCAAATCACAGACTTCTCTCCTCCATCTCATTATGAAAAGATTAATTAAAGACTGAAGAGAGAGCAAAGAATTCAGGTTCAGGTGACCCAGGAAGTCTTTTTAAACTTTGTTTTAAAGCTACCAAATGTTTCTATCAACTAATACCTGCAATTTAAACTTTTTTATCTTTTTTACTACGACACAACTGAGACAGTGCATGAGTGTTGACTCACTCACTTTCCTTAGTTGTATTTGTGCACCAAAAGCTATCTATAACACTGTATTTAAAAATAATCAAAATTGTGACTAGTCATGATAGTGATTTATAATAAACGACCTTATCTGACAAATATTTTAAAACAGAATTCCTCGAAAGAGTGCATTTCACTAGCTGTCTTGAAAGCTCAAATTTGATACAAATATCTATGTGATCTGTTAGCCCTCAAGACTATGTGTTGGGGATGACTCCCAGCTACTACCACACCCAAGTCCAGCTCAATATCTGTAAAAATAACTGAGCTATTATAACCATGTTGTGTTTGTTACGTTAGCTGAGGCTACCGTCATGAATCAACTACAAAATTAGTTGTTGTTTACATGCAGGGATTACTTCCGACTTTCTTTCCAAACCTGAACGCATCATGATGAGAGAATTTCAATGAAGTGGGAACGATGGAGTGATTTCTCAGAAAGCAGTAACAACTTACCCAATGAAATTACATCAGAAATGTATGGGAAACAACTTTAAAATAGCTCGACATTTTTTGAAGTAATAATGCCACAAAAAAAGAATAAACGACAAATTCTGGAAGTGCGCAAACTCACATGATACACATCCTTCCACAAACCGCTAAAAATACACAATTAGCATCGATAAGCGGGGCACAAACCCCAACTTCCCCCGCCTGTGTGCCTTATTTTCGGGTCTTACCTTGTTCATTTTCCCGCTGAGCATGTCCTCGGGTTTAAACCCTCATTGTGTGAACAGTTACATGTCCTTGTACCGAGTCCGAGTGAGGTAACTTGTTTTCTTTGCTCCCTGTCCGTCCCTCTCTGCTGCGGGACTGAGGGCGGCGCTACGAGCAGCTGGGAGCAGCGCGTGGGGTTCTATTACTGAGATTTCGGCTCTCTGATTGGTCGGTTTCTGGAGGGGAGCGTGAAGATTCTCACTTCTGATTGGTTGAACAACCTCCATAAAAAAAAAAGTACAGGACTTCAAGATCAAAACAGCCGTCATTTTTTCTTAACTTATACGTGTATAAAATAACTTTAAAAATGGGCAGGATTATGGTTTCCTGTATCCCTATTATTTATACAAAAAATACATTTTTGATACTTATTTTCTTTAAAAACTGCACTTACAATGTATTTTATGTACTTTTGGCTTAATGGTTATTTTTATTGTTAATTGACATTTTATATGCTATCTGTTCCAATTTACAGTTGTTTTGTTATGACTTTATTGCTACAACAAGATTCTTATTATTATGTTGAGATTTATTCCTGTTTTGTTTTTGTTTACATTTTTTTATAATCAAGGAACTTCTGCATACTTTGTGGTATCTTAGCCTTTCATATATAAAAAAGTTAAGCTCAATCATGGAAAGGGTGCTGTGGCTTTTGTTTCTTTTATACATTTTGTACCACAAAGGCAGTCAAATAGATTTTAAAATTCAGCCACGAGTCACATTTTATGACCTATTCTAACATATGCATTTAAAAATAATTGTTTTTTTTAATAGTATAAATTAATGTTTCACTGGTGCTTAAAAATAAAAACCCTTAACTTGTAAGCCTGACTTTTAAGTTCTTTACTTTTGCATTTGTTTAAAAAAGCAGGCACCCATTAGTTGTGATAAACATTACGAACTTCACTAAATTAAGTTTGAAAGTGGAGAAATAATGCATATTTAGCCATATTAATCTTTCACAGACAGAAAACCTCAACAGGTTTAGTTTGTATCCAGATAGGGGTGAATTGAGGTCATCCCAAATGTATTTACTAGTGTTTGAATTTGAACATTTAAACAAACAATCTGTTGTATAGAACATTGCAAAGTCACATACTGAAACCTTGATGGGGCCCATATCATGTGCATAATGTTGCTCAGGGGCTCCTGCATTATTGTTAACAAGAAGCACATGAGTGGAGGAAAAATGCACTCAGGGTTGCACAGAACACACCAAAAATGTTGTAAGAACAGATACAAAATAGTTGTCAATACTGTTTTATTTTAATGGTAAATTATTGATTTTATATTGTTTCCTAGTTCTTAGTGTTTAATAATGTACATTTTTATTTGTGTTTGTGGTTTTAGCCATTACACCCTTATATTAGTGAGAATAAAAATATTTTCTGTTTATATTCAATCTCTCTGTTTAAATTAAACTGCTCATAAATTTGACTGTAAATCACCCAGGGTTAAATATTGCATCAACAGCGACACTTAGTGGTGACAAACAGGAAATGCAAATGGTGAGAAGGATCTTTTGCCACTATTTTCTGCTTTTAGTTGCACCAAAGTGCATGCAGGATTTGATCTTTGACACTGTGTATGCACTCAAAGTGTTTACAACCAGCCCATGTTGTTTATATTTTTAACCCTGCGGACATTAAAGCAGCTATTTCACTTTGCATAATTAAAACAAGGCAAGTTCTGGGCACAATAGTGGTGGCCCGGGTATTTATGCACACATTCCGGTTGTGAGACTTCTGTCTGCTGCCGTGATCTCTTTAGTCACTTCCATATGTGTTGGGTTTGTGTATGAAAGCTGCTCTGTGTGTTAGTGCACAATGTGACTGTGAGTTATGACATGTGGAGCAAACCTCCACCCAAGTAACCAGCATGTGCTGTAATGCAGTCCAGTTTGCTCATATTCAAAGAATCCCCTCTTGGAAGGGGAATAGATTTGGGGGGTGTTAATTATTTGCATGAGTTTTATATGTTTTTTAAATGGAAAAAAAAATGGGAAGCTGAAGAAAATTAGATATTAAGACATAAAATAAAGTTTTGCGGTGAAAAATGTAGTTGGGAGATCACAAGAGACAGGTAATCAGTGCTTGGTGTTGGAATGACGGGTTGAGTCGTGGGTGAAATGGGGGAGGGTCATTTTAGAGAAAAGATAGACATGAGGAAAAAGGGAAAAAAGAGGGGTACATGTCACTTGTAGCAAACATGTTAAAAAAACTATCTAAACTTCTAAATGACTTTCTGATGCTGGAGAAGTAGTTTGGTCCAGTCTAGAAGACAAAGTTTACTGTATTGAAGACGTGGAAAGAACTTGGAGCATGTTTGAAGGTAAATGACAGAGAGAGAACCTGAGCGGAGAGGAAACGAGGGGAGGGAAAAGCTAGAAAAGGGGTTTGTGCAGCTCAGCGACAGATTGTGTAAGACGTTGTTAGGCCAAAGGCTGATAAGATCCAGCTGCTGAAAGTGTGAAAGAGCAAAGAATACTACTGGAGATACTAAAATCAGCTCATGTAGAGAAATCTGCTCTGGTAGAAACTTGAAAAATATGTGATTTCAGGAGACTCTCAGTTAAAGTAACTTACATTTCTTATTTTGGATTCTGTTTGTGAGCCGGTGCTGCTTATTCCCTGCAGACATGTTCAGAATGGGCCACACACCGAAACCAACATTCTGTGTGTGTATGAGACAAAAACATTCTGGTTTGAAGGGAGGTGTTTCTCTTCAGGGCGTTGTTGAGGATTTGTTTGGAGAGGAAATGGTTTTTGTGTCTTTCCTCGTTTCCCTCGATCAGCTTTCATCCCGCTACACACAAAACACGCAACATTCCTCAAATCCAGCTCAGAGTTTGGGACGGACTTTTGTTTTCAAGCTGCAGGAGTCTCGTTTTTTTTTTTGACAGGAACTGATTTCTTTTTTTTTTTAAAGGGGTGTGAGGCTTGCATCTATTCCTATTCTTTGCAGGACATAGGGGATGGGATGCGGGTCTATATTTATCCCTGACTGGTCACTGTTCCTTCCTGGGTTGGGTGTATATGTGTGTCTAGTGGATGCTTGTGGCTGAAGGCCTCTAGACTGGTCATCTAAAGTTTTCTCTAAAAATGAAATTACAGGGATGCAATACAAAGTCTCTATATAGTTTAAAAGTCAACAAACATAGACACACAAGTTTGTGTTTCTATCCTTGCTAGGACCGAGCCCTGCTGCACCCCTCAAATAGGAAGCCTCATGAAAACATGAATTTAATTTGAATTGATCCGAAGCAGGTTTAGTAGTAGGCAGTATGTTTGCAGTGAGAGTTCAGATTGGGAACAAAGAAGCTCCAAACTACAAAAAGACCTGCACTCAGTCCTTTACAAGAGACCATGCGGGACCCAAGTCCTGTATGGAGGTAATATTGCTTTTTTTTTATTTTTTTGATTGTTTAATCAAACAAAAAATGAGTTTCAATCAAAAATAATAATTTCAACCTAACAAAAAAAAACAATTTCAATCAAAAAAAGTGTGGACTAAAGTGACTTCCTCTTCGCTTCAGTCCGCACTAACCAATAGGGACACAGTTCCTCCTTAGGCCCCGCCCCAGATGTTCATATTCTCTGAGGTCAAAACTTTTTTTAAGTTCAACCAAAAACTTAGAACATCAACCAAAAGTTTGAGTTTCAACCAAAGATTTCTGACATGTGAATAAAAAGTTTCAGTTTTGCAAAAAACGTTTTTTTATTGAAATCACTTTTTTATTTGTTTGATTTAATAATAAAAAACTAAATTACCTCCATAGTCCTGACACTTCACTTTAGCAAAAACTGACTGACTTTACAGACCAACATTGTGAAAAAAATACAAAACAAAATCAAATTTTCATGTGACTTGACAACAAGTTTAGGTGCAGCATATTAAAGATAACTTGAACTTGCAGCTGGATTCCCTCTTTTAGATGTAGCAGGTCCCACATGATTCCTAAATCAAGCAGAGCTTTGAGGCGTGTTTTTGCCGTAAAGATAAAACCAGATGAATCACTGTGGAGAGGAGCTGCTCGCATCCACCATCCATCTGTAAAAAGCTTGTTTATGGACGCTCAGCTCCTCTCCAGCTGCACACAGAGGCAGACTAGAAGTGTTCAGTTAATCAGCTTTTTCATACAAATGCTCACAGAATCATGAACCTTTTTTTTTCTGAAGCGAATGTTTCAACCACAGCTCTGTAAACACAAATATGCTGTAAGTGAAACACCTCTTTCTCGTGCTGCTGGAAAAACATCAACTTCTTATGTAATCACGCTGAAAAACAAGTTGGTTTTCTTGGCTTAGGCCAGAGTAAACAACCATTTCTGACTTAATAATACACTTACTACACTATTTTTCATATATGTCCAGGAAAGCCATTCAGAATACTTGAAGGAATGCGCAGTTTTAACTTATCTTATAATGGAGATTTAACCATAATCTCATATTCACAAGATGTTTTGCAGACAGACACATAGAAACATCATCATCATTTTGCCTTTCAGTGTCGGGGGGATAATGAAACCCAGGGTTTATTAAAACCAGACCATAAATAGATAAAAACACCATCTCCTTCTGCTCGGGATTATTGGGACCCAACTGGTTCCCACACCCTTAAAGCCCGGGGTCAGTCACCGCAGGATGACGTGGTCCAGAAAGCTCCACATTCCCACGCTGCTCTGCATGTGATACGGAACCACTGGGACCAGGCATGCTCACACACACACACACACACACACACACACACACACACACAAACCAGGCAACCAGGCACAGAAGGATTTTTACAAACAGAATGTTCACAAAACTAATGGGAAAAAAAAGCCCCAACATGATGTAAACTGTTGGTCAGAGGTCAGTTTTTCTAAGATCTCTGGGTCCGAGCAGCCCGCCTGCCTTGTGTTGTTTACATAACGGTGACTCCCCAGCAGCACCGGCGCCATGACAACAGAACCATTGTAGCTGCACAGAGGTGGCTTCAGCCTGGAGATGCCACGATTCTCCACATCATCTCTTCAAAACATAGAAATGACACACAAACGAGAAACTAACGTCAATCTCAAACTGACTTCTTTCTTTTACTTTTATTCTCCTCCTTGGATTTTTGTTAGGAGACTAAAGAGCCGAGAAACACATTTCTGACAGAACGTGGCTGAAACCAAATCTGAGCGCAGATGTTTTCACACAGCTGGATAAAGTTTGGGGTCATTTATCGAAATGAGACAAATCAAGAGTGACTAAAGCAGGTGGCAGATGGTGACGTAGAGCCGTGAGAAACAGCTGAAAAAGTGTTTTTATATCAACATTGTGCATTTTTCTATATTTAACCAACAACCAAGTTGCTAAATATTTGAAATTCGAGAACATCAGCATGACAACTTTGGTAAAAATCTGCAATTAGAAGTCATTTAAAACAATTATTCTAATTTCTGAGCTCATCTTAAGAGCCCTTGTTTGATGTTTTATGACACGTTGAAGGATGCTGCATCTGTCACTCCATTAATTAACCATTAATCATTAAACAGTAACTTACTGTACGTAGCTTCACTGTAAAGTACTGTTAATTACAGTTACTGTTAAAACTCTGAAAATCATTCACAGTGGAGTTTTTTTTTCTGGATTTTATCCCATTTCTAAAAGCCATACCTTTATTTGTAATAAATAGCTTTTAGGGTCTACATTTTGTTAATCTTCTCTTCAATTTGTTATTTTCCTACAAAAATGTGATACAATCAAGCCAGTTAAAATGATAAAGCAGCCAAGATATATAAAAAAAGGCCCTTAAAACCTTTTTTTCATACAAGTTTGACAAAGTATAAAGAAATCAGGGTTGTTTTTAGTTTACAGCAACATAACCGAGATTTTTAAATCGATTAAAAGAAAAGCTAAATATTTTATTCTGGAACAAAGTGTTGGAGCGTAAACAGAGAAGACGTTTCCATCAGACACACATGGACTCCACATGCACACTGACCTTCATCAGCCTCATCCTGCCGCTCTCACTCCTCTCCACTCTCCTCTTCAGAGACGAGCTTCGGACCACCGGCACCGGCTGCACCTCTCCCTCCCCGCACCAGTCGGAGCTCAGGACACAACCCATATAGGTAGACTGTGGGTGGGGGGGGGGGGATCCAGGACTCTGTCGGTCTGTGAGAGTCCTCCCCACCTCTGTCTTCTCTCTGAGCACGCTCCTGGGCAGCTGTTTTTCTCAGCTGGAGAGGAGGAGGAGGAGGCCCTTCCCCTTTTCCTGGCTCTGGTTCAGCTCCACTACGGGGTACAGGAGGAGGGATACTCTCTGTCCTTGTTTTTTTCTGTTTTTTTGTAAAAACACTTATTAAAATCACCTCCTATATGGTCCTGCTGCAGCTACATGTAGACTCATTTCATACCCCCTCTAAAACCTCCTTTTTCCAACTTTCTTGGTCACTTCCTCTACCTTTCCCTCTACATCCCAGTTCCCTCTTTTAAACATCCAATCTCCAGCTCTGCTTCTCTTTCCTCTCCGTCTCCTTTCTCAGTCCCCCCACACATCCCAGGAGCACGTCTTCTCCCTCTCCTCCTGCTTCTACCCCTCTGCCACGGTTGCCTCACTCTTTACATACACAATTACCTCTCTGTTCTCACACCCCCACCCATCTCTCCTCCTCAGCGCCCCTCTGTTTCCTTCTCCCAGAAACAGGCAGATACTCCTCCTTTAGCCCCTGCAGCAACGACACATTGTTGTGCACAAAGCACTCGCCGTTAGGATGCTGAGCAAACCAGTGACTCAGAGTGGACTGAGCGCAGGACAAACTGAGGCCTTGTTGACGCTGTAGAGGTCTCTTTGTTGGAAAAACCCACAGAATCCACACCTGGAAATCAGAAGACGTGTGTTTTGTAAGAAGCTGAACGTGAAAAGTTCCCCCGTATTTGTTTTTTAATCTGACGTATTACTCACATCATTCTTCACAGGCTCTTTGCTGTTTATTGCTCCTCTCTGTGGTGTTTTGGCTGCTACGCAGGAGCTCACGAGGCTTGGGAGAGTCAGACTGTACCCCTTAAAAGGCAAATTCTTGATGGTCCTCCAAACTCTCCCCTCCTCCTCCTTCTACTCATAACTTTGCCTCTTACCGCTTTCCTCTGGTTTTGTTTTCACTTCTCTCGCCGTCACGCCTGCTTTTCTTTCTTCTTGTCTGACTAAAAACTGCAGATAGGTTTGTTAATACCCTTTTAGCTCTTAGAAACAATGTTTTGTTTCTTGTGAAAAGTGATTCATTTAAAGTACCTGTGACATGCATATCCATGAAATACAAAAAGTCAAACAAAATTTATTTATATTTAAGGAACTTGGCATAGTACACACGATTATACCTGTTACGTCAGAAAATTGGCATATTTTCTGTTGAACTTGGCTCAGATAAAGTGAAACAGGAAGTGACATCAAAGGGGAACTCTTGTTTATTTAGACAATATTATTTGAATTTTGACTTTTTCTTACATCTCTATGATAGTAATTAAAAAATCTAAACAAACAGATTATTCTCTACAGTTTGTGTTGTCGGCCATTTTAGCAACAGTCTATTCACATTCAGACATTCCCCTTTGACATCACTTCCTGTTACAGTTACATCACTTCACATGCAAAGATCTCAAAAACTGTTCATCTCAGTGGCATAAAATCTTTTTAATAAACTGTTATCAAAGTTATCTTTCCAAAAAATACATTCAGATTTATTACAAAAATGTGATGTCACAGGCACTTTAAAAGCATTTGTCTCTGCATGGTTTTAGTATGTGATAATGTAAACAACAAAAAAAAATCTGGTGTTTATTTCAAAAAAGTATGCTAAATACTATGCACAAACTTTTTGGTGCAGCCCAGTCAATTTTGAACAATGTTCTGTCAGATTATTATGAATAGTTAATACATTATGAGACGTATGGAGTATAGAGAAAGAGGCAAAAGTCTTTGTCCAGGCTAAGCTAATGACTAGCCCAAAGTGTGCCAGTTTTTACACCATTTTTCAGGTTTATAAAACTGATCACAGCTGCAAATGTTTGTAAAAAAATATCAGGTTCACGGGATGGTAGAAGAAATGCAACTCCTGGTTGATCAGAAGGTCCCTTTCTGATCGCACCATCCTTAACCTTTAAAGCAGTGGTTCCTAAAAATTGTGGTCGGGACCCCTATGTGGGTCATGAAACATCAAGTGATGGTCCCCAGATGGTTTCCAGACATCAATTTTAAATGTAAATAACTTGCTAATAGAATTTTCTAAATTATTATTATTGCAAATATATATATACTTTTAGAATCATAAAAGAATATCAGCAGCATTGTTAGGTTTGTTCATATTGTTTTTATCCCCATGTTTAACAGAGGTTTTGGCAAAGTTTGCAAAGCAGTAATATCTAGGTTCACTGTTATTTTCTGAGTCGGAACCTAAAAAAGTTTAAAAACCAGTTTTAAAGCATAATGGACTTCATGGACCTGGGATGCTCCACTATTGGCAGAAAAACACAAAAATGTCAGAATAGAAATTCACTAAAATGAATGATAAGTCTGATGAAACAAAACCTTTAGAAAATCACATCAGTGGTGCTTTTTATTATTATTTTAATTAAAGAAGGGCACCAACACATAAATCCAGATCTGTACAGACACATACATGTTTGTCCAATCTGTGCATCAACCACCACCTCCGGTTGACCTTCTGCTTCTCTCTAACACTAATTTCTCTCAGACATGGCTTTAGACATGAGCTCAGGCTGCAGTCAGACAGTGTTTACAACAAGCCCCCCTCCTGCTTTTACATGCCATGAAATTAACTCATTCTAATCAACCCAGCTCCTGCTAACAGTGCTTGTTGTTGCATCTTGGAAATAATAGAGAACATTTACAGACTGGTCCATTTTATCAAATAAATCTCAGTCCAAAGTTCAGGTCAGTATAAAATATTAAATGCATAAAACTACTCACAGGACAAATCTCTAACAACCTGTGTTAAAGACAAAAATGTCCCGTCACAGAGTACTTGGCTCTGTTTAAATGAGACTTGGCAGAAATGTATTTCGGTCTGGATCAGTGATTAAAATTAACAACAGATTTCTGGATGGGGCTTTAATGGGGAGGGTAGAAAAGGGAGCAAAGGGATAAAAACGACTTGAGATCAGTAAAGTCCAAATATGGGGAGAGAGTGAGAGCGCAATAGAGAGGAAGGATTGTAATGTAAGGAGACAAAAGACCAGAAACAGGTGCAGCTGATGTCACTGATTATGTGACTTAAAGGCATCTTCCACAAAACTTTTTGTTGATGGCCTTCATTGGCACAAAGTAAAATTAGAACAATTGGACAGTTCACACGTGAACATTCCTCTGATACATTTTACTGTTTCCAGTCTTGGACACCTCATGAGTTCACTCTGTCCAGTGTTTGCAGGAACTACAAGATGGAAGGAACAACATTTTCTCAAAATCTTTCCATGCACTAAAATATACACAAGGTGTTTCTTTAGAACAGGGGTGGGCATCGAGGGCCGCAGTCCTGCAGGTTTTACTTGTTTCTCTGCTCCAACACACCTGATTTTAATGAATGCGTGATTCTTCAGGCTTCTGAAGAACTTTGAGGAGGTAATTAAATGACTGAATCAGCTGTGTTGGAGCAGGGAGAAAAGTAAAACA
>JARVJO010000024.1:23714150-23752487 GCA_031762555.1 Cynodonichthys magdalenae | reverse complement strand
TCTCCACAGCTTGTATAAATGTGAGAAAGACCACATTCTAACAAAATCATTTAGTTTGTTACCAATATTATTATTTTAAATTTTTAAGAAACGTCTTAATGAAATACACAGTGATGAAATGTTGTAGTTGTATTTTTTGCTTTAATAAGGTATAATTTATACCTTATGAAAACTCATTTGAGTTTTAATAAATTTTATTGAACATGACAACATTAGTTAACAGAAACATTACAAAGATACAATTTTCGTACACTCAACAGGAGTAGGCTGAAGTATGTTTATATTAGCCCACCTCTTCTCCTGCAACCTTATTCCATCACTTAGTGATCAAGAAAATTATTGATTTCTTAAAAATAAATAAATCCAACAACACTGTCACCTGCAATTCCTTTTTAATTTAAAACCTTTGAAACGTGACAGTTTTATTTTAATCTTAAACTGTTTAATTTTAAAGTTTTTCCTTAAAACATGTTGTTTATGGTAAAGAGAAAAAATAAAGTGATATTGTATTTTGCAACGAAGTTGAATCGTTTTCATTATTTAAGAGCAGATCGAATTGAATTGAATCGAATCGAATCAAATTTTGATTAATCCATTCCGAACCTTATGAATCGAAATCTAATTGCTTTGGAGAAGTGACCATGATACCCAGCCCTACGGACCACTGCTTGTCTTTTGTGCACGGAGGAACAGGAGGTCCACCACCATCCAGGGCTCGTCAAAATGACCTCCAGCAGTGTGTTTCTACTGAAACTGTCAGAAACAGACTCCATGAGGGGGGTATGAGGGTCCGACATCTACATATAGGTTCTGTGCTTACAGCATAACACCGTGCAGAACGATTGGTGTTTTTCTTGGGAACACCAAAGTTATCAGCTTTATTTGTCTTTCAACACAACATCAGGGATGCAATGCAGAACGAGATTGAGTTACGACAAACAAACAAAAAAAAAAAACCCAACATTGACTGTTGTGGTCACAGAATATGACAGCTGTTGTCATATATTGTGACTTCCCTGTAGCTAAGGAAATAATAAAATTATTTATTGAAAACCTATTTCAACTAATTGTTTACATCCTCTAGTGTCAGAAAAATAACTTTTGATGACTGACATGGTGACTGTTATTAAATTAGTACTGGGTCACATAATGTGATAGCTGTTGTCATATATATAATAGTAATAATAATAGTAGTAATAATAAAAGACAACATGTCAGTGATCAGAAGTTATTTTTCTGAGACTAGAGGATGTAAACAATGAGTAGAATCAGTTTATGAAGAAATATTTTGACTATTTACCAAGCTACAGTGAAGTCACAATGTATGACAACAGCTGTCCATCGGGCCCACCAATGAGCCCCCTCCCCCCCCCCCAAATATATGCTCGTATACGTCAAATATCTATGCATTATCTAGTTTATTTTATGAGTGGTTGCACTCACATGCAAATCACTGCACCTCCCTGCTGTCCTGACGACCGTAAAAGTTTTTCATGTGAGATGTTTGGTTTAAAAGGAACATTACAAAAAAATTAAAAAAAAGAATAAAGAACTTACAGTTGTTTTTTTCCCCTTTTTTCTATGTTGGTTGGAGTTTTTAACCAGATCAGGTAGCAAGTCGAGAACATTTGCTCCGCACATTTAATCCCTCAAACACCACATGGAGGAAGCAAAGGCAAAGAAATCTGAGACTAAAAGCATTTCTCAGCTGCTGGTTCTCCCACAAGCTGAAGGTCAGTTATGTCTGGTAACCATAGAAACCAAAACTTCTTTTGAAGCATTTAACAGGTTAGAGGTTTCTTTGAAACATAAACGCAATCGTTTCTACGAACTAATGAAATTTTATACATTAACCTGACATTTTATCCCTACGGCTGCTTTTTATTTTGCTTTTTAACTACTGTAGTTGAAATGAAATCCCTGTGTTGTTGCAGGAATGAGCTGCCAACAATTCTTTTTTGCCTAATTTCACGGCCCATGATTATGTATTTTTGCGTGTTTATTTACAGTTCATTATTAGGTCACATCACGCTTGTAGTCACAGAACAAAACTCAAACCAGATCAGTGACTCGTCTGTTTAACCCAAAGCCCAAATTGTTATCGGGTTTGGCAGCAGCTTCTGAGAAACAAGGTGTTTATGGTCATGCAAATGCAAGTCAGGACACAGAATTTTGTTTATAGGGGATCAAATTAACCATCAACATGCGAGTGAGCTTTAAAGAGCCGACAAAGAAGGAAACAGAAGCTGAAGAGGAATATTTTTTCACATCTTTGCTCATTTTTTTTCTCCCTCTTTTGCTGTTTCTGGTCATCAAATTCAGCTTGGAAACTCCCAAACAGTTCAATCGCTGTTTTGACAACAGTAACACTCCCTCACATTCCAGCAGCAGCTTCTGGACATAAAATCTCTCAGACTTGTCTGTGATATTATTTCCAATAACTTGCCACCCAGGCTCTTCCTCCCACTCCTGCTTATTCTGGACATTACTGCTTCTGTCTGACAAATGGTACCAAAAGGAAAGGAAAAAGAAAAGAGTTAAATAAAACGGATGTTAAACTGAAAAATACAACTGTACCAACAAAGAAATACTTTGTTCTTCATCATTAACTCAGCTTTCAACTGTAGTTGGGACATTTACATGTAAAGTACTTCCCGTTTGTTTCTGACTGTCATGGCAACACTTAAAGACCCAAACCCTTACCAAGTACTTGTGCCAGAGAGGTATAAAGGGGTAATCTGCATTTTTTTTCTTGCCTTAACATTTGGACTTTTGTTTAATGAAGAAAATTATTGGATGAGAGAAAGAGCCAATGCTAATTTGTGTCTGTTTTAGTAAACAAACTCCTTTAAAATGCTTCACAAAGAGGTGATTGTCTATTAAACAAAACATTTGTAGACTCTTCCATGAAATGCTGGGCAACTGTTTGAATAAAAACACTCATTACAAAGAATCGGTTTCACTTCAAAGAAAGAAAGAAAGATTTCTGCCTCTGAGTTCACAAATGTGAGTTTCTGCACATTTATAAAGAGTTTTATGTAGAAACGAAGTCTGTCTTCTTTTCTGTGGAAAGGTTCCCAAAGCGGTTTTGGACTCTGTCATTTTTTCCTGCATGAGAGCATTTTATTTTTTATTTTTTGCTCCAAAAATAAACCTTAGCTGGTCTGTCATACAGTGACACAATTCCAGAAAGCTTACTCAGATTTAACTGAACTAACCACAAACTTTCTAATGTAAAAAAAACCCCACACATATATATTTATTTGTGTTTAATTTTTTTTCATGTCACTCATCACTTTCTAATATACAGTCGTTGCTTGTTTGTCCTCAATAAAAGAGTCAAACAAAAGCTACACTAGCAGAAAAAGATGGTTTATTATAGTCAAGTTGTTTCTTTAGGGGAAATTAATGTGTTGCTGAGTTTTTGTCTCATGTTGACTAAATTGTTTTAGGGAGAGCAGCTGTTCTCCAGCTGTGTGTACTCTGAGGCCAGTTACACACTGGGCAGTTTTTTAGTTTTGTATTTTTTCTTTTAAAGCTGAGAACAGCCTGCATAAACCAGATGGGTTTATCACCGTTTGGTCTGAAATGTGGGTTGAATCTAAACAACAAAACTACATGCACAGCCTAGAATACAGCACACACAAAAAAAGCTTTGATTCACTGGTCACTTGGTTTCAAACGTTCAGAATTCAGAATGAAACTGAACATTTGCCTTTTTTCTCGTCATCAGCTAGTCTACAACGGTCACAGTCCAGTGTTTTTAGATAGGGTACGTTTCAGTTCAATTTAAGGCCTTTTTATTGCTGTAATTAAGTAGAAATGTCTTGAATAAACTGTTGCCCACTCCTGTTTTTATGTGAAGCTTTATGAGTCATTTCACTTTCTTTTTAGCCATGTTAGCTCCTTCTTTACAAACTTTACTGATGCACCTTTGATGCGTTTTTTTCCATCCTGGAACAGAAGCAGAATGGTTTATCTGAAGGTGATGAATCTCTGATCTGATTTAACTGGTGTATAAACACCTAAATTGAAACTTTTTAACCAGCCAGCGTGAACTACAGGGAGAACAGCATGCTGTTCTTTTTTTCCTGTAGTTCAGTCTGTGAAAAAAATCCTCTATCTGACCTAATGTCATGTTTGTTAATGATGGAGCTCGATTTTTTTGCTGTGGAGCTTATTTGCTCTTGTTTTCTCTGCTAAAGTCATTCCAAGTTTGTACGAGGAGGAGCAGAGGGGCCCTACAGAGCCACGTCATTAGATATAATCTGCTGTAATTACAGATGGTTATAGATGGTGACCAAAGTGGTCTTGGCTGATTAATGTGTGTTTACAAGTAGGAAAAATAAAAAATCTGACTTACTCTCAGATGTAAAGTTTTAATGTTGTGGATTTTTATTTGAAACTTGTCATGGTTTGGAGCTGAAATAAAGAAAAAAGCCATCTTGCATCTTATGAAACATGATTGAGAAAAATAAACCTGTGGTTTCAATTAATAAACAAACATTTACTGCTGGTTTGTAAGACTCCACGAACTTTGAGAATCAAAGACATTTGCACGTTTTCCCTCTGGTTTTGTTTCACAAATGCTAATGACATCCGTTTTGCATCTGAGACCAAACAGGCGAGTTTACTTTCAAACCAATCATCTCTGGTTCTGACTGATGCCGCTCGCGTTTTGTTGCTTAATATGAATCAGATCCCGGTGTTGTTCCCGGCATCTCCTTGGCATGCAGATCTTCAGTTCCAAAAAGGCTTAAACCTGAACTGAAGGGCTTTTAGAAACTCACAAGACCACATAATCCCCTTCTGGCATGGCTGGCTGTTCTGTCTGGGCGAGCGGAGAAAGAAATGCACTGTGCATCATTTCGTTGCAAGTTTGGGAACAAAATGAATCGTCCTGATTATTTCAGAGACCATCTCAGAATTTGTTTTTGAGAAGACACAATCAGGTCTTTGTGTTGCTTGATTTATAGGAGTAAAACTGGAAAGAACACTATTAATTTTGCCCTTATGGAGCTCTGAATTTCTCTCCTATAATCCGCTAACAGAACATCTCATTTGATAAAGGAATTTATGGATTCGTATTAAATTTCCCGGTCCTCAAAGGTTGTGGTTATTTGCTGTGAGAAAACACACAGAAACTTTTCTTTACAGCATTACATGAATTCAATCCTTCGTGGTTTGTTTGTACAAAAAAGGCCAACACTGATTTATCACCACAACGTCAAAATACGAGCCTCATTAGTTCACAGACTTAAACCTTCAGCCAATGAATGCTGCAAGATAAGTAACTGCTCGCTGTGACAGGACCACAAACATGACGAGGATAACGACCTGAACTGGGACAGTGGGGAGGACGTGATCTCATTTTTGAACTTTAAACTTCTTTTGAATCACATTTTTTGGTTTACTGTTCGGGTACATAAGGTTTCAGGGCCGAGGTCATTTACAAGCAGCACTGCTCTTGTTCTTTCGCCAATATGAAGAACTAGTTCCCTGTTTCTTCTAGCTTTATTGGTCGATTTTACAAAGCAATCATTAAAGGAATGCATGTCAACCAACACCTAGCATAAAAAAGCTTTATTTCTTGAAGTTATGGATGACTTCCTTCACTCATAGCCTCCACCTGACTGCGAAGACCTGAGCAAAATGTCCACAAGTCACGTGTTTTTACGTTTATAATAAACCTGGCCACGCCCCTGATATGATGTCATAATAAACAAGGAAATACCCTTGAAACACTTCTACAATCCTCAAATGTAAAACATTATGGTTACACATCTGGAGCGAGGCATATGTTGGGCTAAATGTAGATTTGTTGAGTCTCTTACTGTTTGAAGTACATGAGTGTGTATCTGAAATTCAGTTAATCAACTACAAAATATCTAACGCTACCACCGCAGCAAATTTTAGTTCATTATCTGTAACGCTAGACATGTTTCCATCAATTTTTTTTATGTGCATTTTAAAGTATCACATTAGAAAAGGTTGATGGAATTGGCAAAATTCGAAAAAAAGTCCTCAGTTTTGCAAAAAAATTTTGACGTTCCCTTGGATTTTCAGAAAAAGAGGTAATGCGCAAAAGGGGAGACGGAAACGCATTTGCCAAATAACCTCTGCCGTATTAAACATTTGATCCTCTGTCAGCGTTTTAATGGTTAGTCCCATAAGAATTGCATTTCTTTTTCTACATCTCCAGACAGCATGTAACATCGTCAATACTAGTTGATATGACAGAACAATTACAACTTGCCGATAGGGACACATTCCTAAAAACTTCTCTCTATTGTCCCAAGATGTGTGGTCCCTGCGAGTTTGCAACCTCTACTTTCTTTTTTTTTTTAACCGTGTCCTGTGTGAAACTCAGAATTGATGTCTAAGTGTCCAACTGAAGCCCAACAGTTTTACTTTCACAAGTGCAGCATAATGGCATTTCACCATGATGCTCCACTTGATAAATATTTAAACCTTTGTTATGATTTCTTTTGGGATTGATTCGTTATAACGGACACGGAGAGAGAAAAAGTGAACAAAAAAGAGAAAAGTGAAGAAAGAGCTTGAATGGGAAACAAGAAGATATGAGAAAGATGCATTAAGAAAACACACATTTGTAATCTGCTTCTACACCTGCAAAACGAGAGAAAACAAAAACACAGCAACCAAATATATGTGTAAATGATAATAATTATATCCTCACTGAAAAGTACTCAGTAAATTTTATGAGTAGAATGCAACCTCTACTTCCTGTTTATCACAGCCATGCGTAACGTCATCATCTGACAAAATTATGTAACCTGGTTGATTCGCTCCAAATCAGTGGAAACATACCTAATTAGAATTTCTTTTCTTCTTTTTTTTTGCGACAGTTTAAGTTTGCTCAAAATTCAGATTACAATTGAATGGAAACATGGCTACTGACTGAGGCCTTGTTCACATAAAAAAAATGTTGCCAAAACAATTATATTATTTCTTTCTTTCTTAAAGCATCACAATAAACACAACACAAATGTCACTATCTACATGGAAACATTGAAAATGACCCAAAACACTGCAGTAACCACGCCAGGCCCATAGGCGGTGCTGTAACGCTGCCATGAAAATATACCAAAAACAGGAAACAAGACATGGAGCTTGTGCATAAAGCTGGAGCACTGGGTGCCACAAGAAAAGCCATAGGTTATATTATTATTTAGATTACTGTAAAATATTGTTTTGTGATTAGTTTGATAGAATGAAACTCTCCCTGTCACACTTGCAGAATTAAAATCTCAAATATGGTTTGTAAGAAAGGGTTCACACGCTACCATCATCATATTGGGTTGTTCTGTTTGTGGCATCCTAACAGTAATTCCCCCCAGAGCTCCGTTTGCCTTCTCATTACTCCCCACACAGAGTGGAAAGCTCACATGGAGCTGACTCGTTTTAATTAGCAGCTACCACAATTAGATTTTCTCTTATCTCAACACTTTTTCAAACAGTCTCCCTCCACCCCGCACCCACCACTTTCTCTGCTTCTTGTTTTTTTTCTCCAGAAACTTGGCGAGCGAACAGATGTCATGAGGTTCTCCAGCCATGCTGCTCGCCCAAACGTCACTTTGGCTCAAGCTCGGGTCGAAGAAGGCAGCAGTGAGATTTGCATTCATTTATTTATCTTTCAGCCTGAGAAACCCCGGAGATAATGAATTTCTAAATCAGATATAAAAATAAAATAAAAATAGAACGATCCGTATCAATGTTTGAGTTCAAGCAAGTATGTGAATATTTTTACAGCTGCTCAGACTCTTTTTATGGATGACATCACATGAACCATTTCAAAACCTCTGAGTATTATTGAATCTTATAAAAAGGAGTAACATGACATCATTACTTTGAAAAATTTTTTTTACATTTTTGACAAATGTATACATAAAACCTTTCTTTATAAACCAGCTCTTATACATAAACAGCTCTGAATGTTCTGTAATACCCTGATTATTGCCAGAACACACACTTAGAACATCCCTGTTCTGTTTGACGTGTGTGTTTTGTCGTGAGGCGTGCTCAGGCCTGGGTTCTGGGCTTCTGTTTGTTGTTGAGTCTGGAGACAGGAGACAGTCAGCTGCAGGGTTCGTCTGCATCATTAGACTCTCCAGCTCCAGATTGTTCTTAGATTTGGTGGATTAACAGTTTGGAGTTGAGAGAAGCTGTGGGAGATTGCATCTTAAGTCTGGGACAAATGGGATCTGTCTCCACAATCTGGGGAATGAAAAATGATTGAGTTTCCACGTGTAAAATATCCTGACATGTAGCAGCAGAGGTGTTTCAGGAGCAAAAACATTCAAAATGATCTGAATGGGTTAGCCTGCAATTAAATAAAGCAGCATCATTATCTCTGCTTCACAGCTGAGGAGGAACATAAATCTAAAAAAACAGCTCGTTAACACATTCACCGCTGAGATGGACTTAAATCTCTGCTCTTATAAGGAAGCCCTTAAAGTGAAAAGAGACGAAGATGAAGAACCAGCTCCCCCAGAGGAGCTCCCGATTAGGTGAAGTCAGGCCAAAGGATTTAGGGTTGACCAAATAAAAAAATGCTTTTAATATGAGCTCACTGTGGGAGTCTCCCTCACTTAGACAGAGGCACTGATCTGGCCCTGAAGACCACAGGAAGTCCAGAAACTTCTTTATCCTGCTTACATAAGAACACAGCATCCGAGCCAAGACGTGATGTCGTCAGGATGCTATCGCTTCAGTTTAACAAGTCAGCAATCACATGATGCTTGTACCTTTCTGTAATCAAATTACCTCCACATGGGTTGTGAACTTTAATCAGTTTTATATCAAAATGTTCACCTTGATTGACTTTATTTAAAATAAAATACATTGAGATGTCTTTAAAGCCTTAAACCCCACTGCTGCTTCATCGTGCTTGCTTTATTTTTGTCTTTTTTTATTTTTACTTCAATTTTGTTTTTAGCCAGCATTCTGCTTTTTTAACTTCATCATTAGCTACTTCAGTGATTGGGCACTCTGCATTTTCTCTGATTTCCTTCCACTTTCTCTCAGCCTCCTACACTCTTTTGAAGTTGTTTGGTTGAAACAGGTGCTTTGTTTGCTGACTGCGTGGACCTTGAGAGATAAAGACCTGCACCTGGTTCTCAGGTCTGTGATTTATGAGATGGTCCTTCTACATTCGCTGTCTTGTTTAAGTGATTTCAGGGGCTGTAAAATGTTTGATAAAGTGACCCTTTCTGCATAACCTGTTTTGTAACGTGGGAATTCGTTAATCATTGCCGTGTCTATTTTCTCATGACTTCACATGCGGGCCGGGACTTCCTGTAAATCTTACCTGTCGTCTTTCTGCCACCCCTTATTTGTCAGATTTATTTCCAAATCTCACACTAGAAACCTTTAACATCATTTTGCAACTGATTGGCTTAATGTGGGGGAGAGATAAAGGCTGGATTCCCAGCAGCAGCGAGGACTGTGAATCCTTTTTTGGTCATATCATTCCAATCGAAAGCCAAATAAGCGGTGGGGAAGAACTGCACCGAGCTGCATCACTGCTGTTTGATCTTAAAATGACAAAAAAAACATCGGCATGCAGTCAGGATGTTTGAGAAGTTGAAATGAAGTTTATTTTTTGACGATGAAGTTAAGATTTAAAAAACAGAGGGATTTTTATTCCTCCAAGCCATAATATCTCAAAAATGTTATTTATTTCCTCTTGGCTTGTGAAATATCTCGGACAAATACTGCGGAGAGATATGAACGCGGTTTCGGTTGTTCTCTGTGCAGCTATTCAGACACCAGGGGGAGAGAAATATTAACAATCTGAATGAATAAACAGTTGGATGAACTTGCTGTTCTGCATCGCCTTTTTCTAAAAGTGGCACCCTGAAGCACGTCCTGTCAGAAGAAAAGGAACAAACGGAGGCACTTCCCCTCTGTTAGTACGTTTCAAAAAAGGCTCCCATGGGGACAACTCTTCCACTTGAGAGGATGTGCTGCAGAATAGGGAAAAGGGCGAGATTTTGTTAGAAGTTCTTAATTATTTTAAATCATTTGGCCTTTTCAACGCCTTGTGAATTCTAAATATATATGTCTCAAGCAGGGTGCCCTAGGCAAGATTTTAGGTGGTTAACTTTCTAAATCTCACTGCCAATTTACCTACATTCACATACCAAATAAAATATTATTTTTTTATCTTTAGAAACCAGGTTAGAATCTCAGACGTTTACTTTATACCTGCCAACATCTGCTGACATCATGAGGAACATGTTCATGTTAACCAGCAGCTGTGGAGTGAAGCAGCTCTAAGGGGTCCAGGAGTATACTCCCCCCAGAAAGTTTTCTGTAAAAGATCTCAAAACTCTGCATTTTCCAGCCATGTGAAGAGCATTTTACTAAATTTTTGGGATTAATGAAACAACATAAAATCAGCATTTTACGAAGGTAGATCGCTGAAAACCAGACTTTAACCTGAACTTTATCTGAGATCCTAAATGAGCATTAGTAGTTAGTTTTGACTGTATCATATAACCTAGGAACCCACCTTCATAAACCTGAGTAACCAGTGATTATTGTACAGATTAAATCAATTATAATCTGATAAAAAATAATAAAATATTATTTTTCGTCCCCTAAGGTTTGCCTATACTGCCCCTGTCAACCCTGATCTCAAGGATGTGTAAAGGTACAAATTTATCTGCATCTGTTCTGCTAAGACCTTTACAGAAACCAGAACCAGAAATGAGGAGATTTGAGGTGATGAAAGTTAAGAAGCTCCTCTGCATGACTGCTGCGAAGAGAGCTGTGACCGTTTTTGTCCCGACCTGCTTCAGTTGGGTCTACGCGGCGGTTTTGATATGACATCAGGCGTCGTGAAGCACGTCTAGGATCTCACGTAGAAAGGAAAGGAAAAACAAGTCGCAAATTTCTCTTTAATACAAAAAATAAATGTAATGAACAAAACTTCGCCCCGTTTTCACTTTTCCACATGCATCCCAGTCTCTCCTCTCATCATTCTTCTTGTCACAAAAACTAAATCATCCGTTAAAGATGGCTGCTGTTGTTAACGTCTGTCGGGCATTGTTACCATGGCAACTATGTCAACATACAGTATGTTGGAGAAGCCGTGAGAATGCAGCCATTATGAGTGAATGGTGAGATTCAGTGTCAAGGGTATAAAGTTTTACTACCGTTAGGATTAATTGTCCGTTTGCTCTTTGGGTTTTTAGTTCGCTCCCACTTGAACACACAGATTAAAAAAAAGAGCCCTTAGAACACTTTGGAGCTTCCGGTTCCTTTTTTTCTTATCTGAGAATAAAATAGGCAAGAAGAAAAGGCTTCGGAGGGAGGTCCACTTTACCGAAGGAAGGAAGTTTTCAGTTGAGACCAAGGAGTTTTATCAAAGAGTAACAAACTGTGAATTGCTCTCAGTTTTTATTGGAAGAAGTCAAACTTTGAATTTCCTCTCCTTGAACAGCAGAACTCTGCCAGAAGTTGAGTTTGTTCTGATGGACCGGTAACAGACTTTGTTTTAGGATGCTGCAGGCACAAGTCTGCCGCAGGAATGTCTTCCGTTCAAAGCCTGAATAGGTGCTTTTAGTTGGATTTGCAGCAAAGTTTAAAGAAAATTCTTCACTTTACTTAATTTTGTTCATTTAAGCTGAGGAGGAACTACATTTATATTTATTAAGCCTCACCTTTTACTTAAATCTTTATTCATAACTTATACTAAACAAGTAAACCACACATAAACACAAAACAAATCACAGAAACAATCAAATAAAAGCAAAAAAGAGAAAATCACTAAATTACTTACAAAACCAATTAAAACTGCCACTTCTCTTATTCATTAATTCCATGTTTACTTTCCCTTTTGAGGTTATATAACTCCCATCTTGACACTTTAAATTATATAAACAACTGACAAATCCTCTGGCAAACATAATATATGAACTGAAAAGATCTCAGCAACTAATTATTTACCAGTGATTTATTTTAGGTCAAACCAGTTTACAACAAAAAAAAAAGTTTCTGCCACTCAGTTCTCATCTCTTTGGTTCGTTGTTCTCACTCCTCACTTTAATTACTCGATCTTAAATTTCACACGGGGCAACAATCCAACGCTTTGTTGGGATTATTTTTCACGGGTCTTTTTGTTGGAGTGCCAAAAACAGGAGAACGAGTCATGTAGGTGTCCTGTTTTGTGCCTTTGAACTGAACATGTTTGCGTGTCACTCCTGCCGGGCCGAGCTGTGTCACTGGAACCTTTTGGACCCTCCTTTTCCTGTGTTGGAATTCCTCCTGTCCCAAAATGTTTTCTCTTAAACAGCCTCTATAATTAGAGCTTCCCTCGTGTCAAACAGCATCCAGCAGAACGTGGATTATCTTGGGTTTGGTGAAAAATAATTAGAAGGGAAAAAAAGTTCTCTCTTTGCACAGTTATTATTAAAATTAGATAATAATTACATTAAAAATAAACAACTTTCATTGATTCATGTAGTTAACTTATTGGTTACGATGAGTGAAAGGATTAACTGTTTTATTAGATGCTTTTAATTAGGAAAGATACAGGAAGTTGTTAATATAATCATGTCTTTCAAAAATAATTCCTATGTTTTTTAAAGAAAGCAACAGAAATGTTGTGTATCAATGAAGAAACAATCATAAATTGGGTGTTTCTACTGAAAGATAATCTGGTTTATGATTCCATGTTTGTGACACGTTAAACTTTAAAATTTTTCTCTAGATGGGTAAAGTTCAGCAACTTTAGGCAATCATTAATGATGCTGAGTTGTGACAAAAGTTTACTCACATGCCTCCAAAAAACCAACTATCTTAAATGGAAGGTTATTTAAATTATAAAAAAATGTTTATATTTTAAGAAACCTGTTTTTTATCCTTAAAAGCAAAGAGAAAGACCAAAAAAAGAAAAATTAGGATCTTAAATCTATCTTAGATTTAGTTTTAGACCAACTAAAATGATCAACAAAGGTTTTAGGGTTTGAGTCTGAAATACAAATAGACAAACTTGGGGACATATTTTGATAAAAGTTTCTTTAGAAGTAACCATCATTGTCGATGATTGAGGTAAAGCCCACACACACATTTTTCATTGCAACACAAGTTTATTTATTTTTTTCATCACGTTAAACAGTTTTGACAAGTATGAACACGCCTAAAAAAAATCCTCTCACAACGAGCCAACGATGTGTAACTAAATTATAAACATACGAGATCCATCACACACACAGAAAAACATCATTATTCACAAGTATCATTTCCAGTCTCATCATGTGAAAAGAAAAACAGTAAAGATATAGATCTGTTCATATAGTTACATTTATTATTGGGCATAGAAATAAGAAAGAGCAAAAATTCAAAAGTTGTTTTAAGATGTTTTGTGTAAAAAAATGAAAGAAGACCAACATGGTAAACAGAATCATCAATATTATGTAAGGTCCATCCATCCATCCATCCATCCATCCATCCATCCATTCATTCACCCACCCACCCACCCACCCATCCATCCATCCATCCATCCATCCATCCATCCATCCCTCCATCCCTCCATCCACCCATCCCTCTATCCATCCACCCATTCATCCATCCATCCATCTATCCATCCACCCATCCATCCATCCATCCATCCATCCATCCATCCATCCATCCATCCACCCATCCATCCATCCATTCATCCATTCATCCACCCATCCATCCCTCCATCCCTCCATCCACCCATCCCTCTATCCATCCATCCATCCATCCATCCATCTATCCATCCACCCATCCATCCATCCACCCATCCATCCATCCAGCTATCCATCCATCCATCCAGCCATCCATCATTTATCCATCCATCCAGCTATCCATCCATCCCTCCAACCATCCATCCACCCATCCCTCTATCCATCTATTCATCCATCTATCCATCCATCCATCCATCCATCCATCCATCTATCCCTCCATCCATCCATCCAGCTATCCATCCATCATTTATCCATCCATCCAGCTATCCATCCATCCATCCATCCATCCATCCATCACTTATCCATCCATCCAGCTATCCATCCATCCGTCCATCCATCCCTCCATCCATCCAGCCATCCATCCCTCCATCCATCCATCAATTAGGGGTGGGCGATACTATAAATACCTAGTTAATACAAAGCTAGTATCACTGATTCCAATGCAGATACTTGTCGTGTTCATTAAATAATTGTGTGATTTTTCCTTTGCTTAGTCAATTTTGATTAAACAGAACGGAGATTTTAGGCAAATAAAACTTTTATAATTTACTAACTACAACAAAACAAAACAATGCGCAAAATGTCAACAAAGACACCACAATGTGCCAAAAATATAAATATAACGATGTCAAAAATTCGATATGATACTCATCTTGGTATCGACAGTATTGATGCTTAGCTTGATACACCCACCCCATCCATCCATCCATCCTAAACATGAAGGAAATGTCTGATCTCATATTCTTAATCGAGACCTTTGGAAATGTAAAAACTTCCTCTTTGAAGAAGCAGTTTCTTTATGTCTCCTCCTCTCCTTGGTGTGCTATCATGTATGGATGAATCTGAGCGATGATTAGCCCCCTGAAAATGTGGCAACTCTGGGTTGAGTTGATCCTGAGCTAGACTAGTGTGTTCTACTTTCTAGTCTTTAAAGGTTTTTGAATTTTGCGTATGTACGTTAAACCACTTTAACGTCAGTGTTAATATTTGTAGATATTTTGGGGGGTTATACACCTTGAAATTACACATGCGCACATTTCTATTCAATAGTTATAGATTTTCAATTGCCAGCTTGAGTTTGTAGCATGTTTGTTCAACTGGTCTCTTGTGAAAATGTCCGTTTTGTTGTTCAAAATCAACTAAAGTTTGGGTCTCCACCAATCCAAAATGGTAATCTGTAGCTGCTAAACTTTCACTTTCCACCAAGTGCTGCCATAATTGCATTTACACACAAGAAATCTGTTCAGTGGAGTTATTTATTTAGTAGTTAATTTGGTCAAGTATTTTGTAAAACATTAAACCAATCAGATTAGACAAACATAATGAAGTATAATTCTACCTATAGATCAGCAAATATCTCATTTGCACTTTTAATCTTTTCCCCTCTGTTCTGGAATGTGAGTGGTTACTCATTTAAAGAATGCCAAGGTTAGTGAAACTCCTTCAGATAACGTATGAAGGGAGAAACAATGGACTCTGGATTCTTTTCTCTTGATGAACTTTGCTGCTTTGGAAGATCTTTTCATCAGGAGTTGATTCAGGCTTGGATTCATCCACTCTGGAGAGCCTCGCCGCTGTATTTTTAGCCGAGCCTAAGCGGCAATCATCTTCCTCCTCAGGGGTGAGCAGATTGCAGCGTTCTGGTCACCGAGTTCTTTTGGTTAGTTTCCACGGAAACCAGACGAATGAGTCAGCCTGTCAAGTTCAGCCAATTCAGTGTTTCAGTTTGGGAAGCGAGCCTTGGATTTCCAGCTCGCACCCCACGCAGAAGCACTGGAAACATAAAAAAAAAGGCAAACAGTGGCTGGATGGTGGCTTCGTGCCCAGTTCTGGTCTTATTTAACCTCCCTCCTCCTCTCTGACTCCTTTTCTCCCACACTTTTCATATTCCTCTCATTTTCAGTTTTACCCATGACCTCCCTGTCTCCCAACTTTGGCCTCCGCTCTCTCTCTCTTTCTTTTTTTTGTCACCCGTTCAGTCGCTTCCTGTCAACTACATCAAACACATTTAAACACTCACAGCTTCAAACGAATGCAAACATTCAGATGTTTGTTCCCAGCAGTCATTTAAGGTTGGAGTTACTGTCTGTCATAACTGATAGTCTTATTTTGCGTCGTTAACCCCTTTAATCTGTGAAACATTTACAACCTCGAATCAGAAAAACGTCTAAAGGTAAATAACATGAAGAGTCAAACTCCTCGAGGCTGCCTGTTTCACAACAATTTCTCGGTGAAGCCATTTGGTGGATGGGATTCGTGTTGTCCTAAGAATTCCATTTCTGCTATTTGCAGATGATGTGGTCCTGTTTGTGCCATCGTGGTGTGATCCTCAGCTCTCCCTGGAGCGGATCCCCTTAGAGATAAGGTGAGAAGTTCAGTTATTTCAAGGAGACTCGAGGAATGGTTGCTCCTCCGAATCAAATGAGTTTTGGTCGTTTGGGCATTTGGTAAGTGTGGTGTTACAAACATGTCCAACTGGAAGACCCAGAGCATTCCAGAAAGACTCTTGGTTGGCCTGGAAACACCATAAGGGTCCAACATACTAGATCTGAAGCCAAACAGTTGATGCATAGTCACATGGTTGCTCGACATTCGTTTTCATTTACACCTTTCATAGCTACTGAGACAAACTGCGCCAACTTCTTGGGAAACCCCTCCCGCTTTTGTATGCATCACAGCACGGGGGTTCGTTCTGCTGCATTCCACGTCCCAATATCCGTCGTTTGGCTACAAATCTTTTACGGATAGAGTGTCTTACTTTTCAGCAGATGAACTAGTGAATGAATGGGAAAGAGATAGACGTGCTTTCTCACTGCCTCAGAAAACTGCTCCTCTAAACCTCTGACTAATCACACAATACTCACGTGATAAAGTTTGGCCTAGGCCTGGTATTGAGAAGGGACGGCCGAGGCTGCTCTGCGAACAAAATGATGCAATTTTTGTCACACAACTGCGACAATGAGAACAGATTTTACAGCTTCGGATGGAGCATGTAGGGGCCTTTAGGGGCCTTCCAGAAGAGATGGAGGAGGTGGTTGTTGAAAGAGATGTCTGGGCCTCCCTGCTCAGGCTGCTGCCCCAATGACCTGACTCCAGAACAAGCACCAGATAATAGATGGTATAATTTCTTAGTTTAAACATTTGGTATGTTGACTGTCTCATTGTAAATAAAATACGGATTTATGAGATTTGCAAATCACTGCATTCTGCTTTAATTGACGTTTTACTCAGCGTCTTAACTTGGTCAGATTTTGGTTTGTACTTTCCACTGTTTGGATTTGGATCGCACGCTCTGATTAGGACCACTTCCTGTCTCGTTTTCCAGCCAGAATCTGGCATGAAGTGTTTATTCTGACAATTATACCAAAAAAGAAAAAAACAATCTTCTGCAGCTTTCATCAGTACATCGTCTCATGTTTCTTTTGCTGCCGTCACACACAATCTGTCATTCCACCGCCAATCCCTCATTACCCCACGTCCCGCCCCCCCAATTTTTTTTACGCTCCCACTGGGAGGAGGCCCAGTAAACTGGGAGCACTGGCTGATGGACTGAATCACACCGGACACACCCTCCAGATGTGTGGAGCAGAGGGAAGCGCTGAGGACACACGTCAGTGTGTGAAAGTTAAAAGATGATTCATTCGTTTTACACAACAGAGATAAAGTCATTTTACATCTTAGGTCTCTGACCTGTTGGGAGTGACTCATGTGCCTTTGAGAGTTTACTTTGACTCTTGACATCAGCTGATAACACATGACAGGCCGGTTCTTGTTAACGATAATTAAAAGACTCTGTGATTGATGGTTTTCTGAAAGCTGCCCTCTGGATGATGCAGTGAAAGAGCAACAAAACCATGTGGAATTTATCTTTTATTGACCTTTATTCTGTTTGCAACATTTATCAGTCAACACCCACAAAGATTACCAGCTTGAAAAAACTTGATGTGTGGTTTACTTATCTTATGGAATACATTATCTCATTCCTACAATTGTTATAGGTTGGCTTTTATCAACATTCAACGAAGAATGGGTTCAGCATTTTTCTAGGAAAATGAAACTCTGGAAAGAAACTGGATTACCTGGAGAAAACTCTCACAAGCATGGGGAAAACATGTAAACAGAGAGGTCAGGAGGTGATTCTGAGAGCGTCTTGCTACGAGGGGACAGCTCTAACATTGGCGCCGCCCACATCTAACCATTTTATACATTTCTTTAATTCTTGGATTGCCTGCTAAGTGCTAACCCAGCCTATGCGATAAAGCCTAAAGCTCCCTTAGGGGCCCACATGCAGCACAGATAACACATCTGCCCTTTGTTTTCTCCTCCTGCTCCCATCAGTCTCCTTATCTGCTGCTTTTCTGAAATTCCTTCCCTCTCTTCGGTTTGAGTCCTCGGCTTCTTTCAATGAGGCCGTAATATGAAGCATATGGTTGTGTGGAATCATCCAGACAGCTTTACAGTCATTCACATGCAAAAGTCTCTGTCTCTTGCAAGAGTGGCTGGGTCTTGCCAAGTGCTCGTTATGGTCCGCTTTGTAGCTGACACACACACACACATCTAGACACACACTTTACCCAGATGCTGTGGGGCTAAAAACTGGAGTAAATAAGGAAACTCTCACTTCTGTTGTGAAACCAGCCTTAATGGGAGTCTTACAAGAAGATAAATGATGCTCATTGTAAAATTCTGCAGTTGTGCACTTTCTAAACCATTGAAGCGTTTGAACTACAGCAGAAATATTCCCACCTCCTGTTTTTACTTAAATCTTTATTAACAACACACCGGCAGCACACAAACCCAACGCTATGCAGTGATTCATCTGAGACCAGAAGACATTAGTTTGCTTTGAAAAGTTTGTATGAATCAGCCGGACTGCTGCGAGCACAAATAAACAGAAGGCAGAGAGACAGGGCTTCACCAGTCTGCTTGGACATGGCATGGGAACACAGGCCTATAATCGGAGCGGGCCGAGGAACTGCAGGTCATGCTGGGAATTTCTCAGAAGCTGAAAGAATTTCCTGCATTCAGTGCAGGCTCAGATGTGTGGGAGGCCGGTGGGAAGATGCCAGACAGCTATTAGTGCGTGTCATCGAACAAGCTTCTTGTTTTAATGTTTTTGGGATGTTTTGATTTGGATTTTAAATTGTCTGCATTCTTTGAATTTGTACTGAATGCAGACCTCATTCATTTTGTGTATGAAAATTGCTTTATTAAATTCTTCATGAGTGAATCCAGAAGACATATTCCACTTTTGAACTGGTGAGACACTAGGTTAACATACAAGCTACAACTTTACCTAACGTATTTCAGTCTGTAAGGAGTTATATTCTTTAAATGATTGTGTTTTAATTGTATGTTGAATTACACCTTGCTCTTGTCAGTTCATTGGTAGGTGTCTTTATGGATGTGATCTTGGTGGTTCAGACTTTTGATTTACCAATAGTAAAAGTTGGGTCAATAAGTTACCAAAAACATGTTCCTCCAAACATCGAGCTAATGATTAAAAGGACTCATAAAACAGACGTATAAAAAGAAACAACATATGATTTTCAGCTGTGTGAATGTAAGGATGTAAATTTATTGCTTTTTGATTCTTTGTTAAAAGTTATAAAAATCACAGACAAGGTTTTTATTGTTTCGCTTCTTTTATTTTTGTTGCAAAATTTGTTCCTCCCCCTCAGTGTTTAACTGGTTGCAACCTTTTCACTGGATTTGACGTCTTTGCTCTCTGCCACCACTTTGCCATCGACCAAAGTCTGAGTGACCGTCACCACTTTGGTCTGGACTGTCTTTAAATCAACGGCGTCCTCCAGTCTGTTAGAGGAATAAAAAACACAAGTTAAACTGAATGTCTTTTATAAACTTACAGAAACATTTATCCTTTCTAAGTTCCCAGCTGCTCACCTGTCCACACATGACCCTTTTATTTTTTCAGATCAAAGCTCTTATCTTTGCATGAAGCTTAATATTTGAATCAGATATGCAAATTCTTGTCTGGTTAGGGTTGGGCAGAGGTAATTCTGTGAGTTCACTAATCCAGACATCAGGCTTTAAGCTACTACAGGATCTTTCACATCCTGTTTTCCTTTATCCCCACTTTCCTTCCCGTCATACTGACCTCAGCTCTGTTCCTCCGTCCAGCAGCCTTCTGTACTCTATGATCTCGGCCTCCAGTTTCACCTTGATGTTCAGCAGGATCTCGTACTCTCTTGTGTTATTATGGATGTCGGTGCGGATCTGAGTTAACTCATTCTGCAGCCTCAGGATAATGGTGTTGTACTTCTCTATCTCCATGTTGTAACGCAGCTCCACATCGCGCAGGGTGGCTTTCAGAGCCGTTTTCTACCAAGGAAGTGAGAGCACAAACATTTAGTGACATTTTCTGTGGTTTTGCTAAAGATATGCTGTAGAAGATTGGTAGAATACAAAGTACCAACACAAAAATAGTGTCTTTCTGACTCGTTTTTATATTAAATGAAACAAATGTTTTTACCAGACTGAGTGCGGACTGAAGGTCAATATCCATAGACTGGTACGTCCTCCTAGTTTCACTCATACTCGTTGCCTCCTTTAGAGCTGATGAGCTCTCAGTGACTTGCACCTGCACCTCTGTGATCTAAATACAAGAGAAAAATGTGAAGGTTTTTGCAAAAATATCTAAAAATAAAATGAATAGAACAAAAAATCAATCTGCCGAGCTCCGTTGTACCTGAGAATCATGCCAGGCTTTGAGTTCCTCGTGGTTCTTAAGTGCGATCCTCTCATACTTTTCCCTCATTTCCTCCATGATCTTGGCCAGGTCCTGGCCTTTAGGAGCATCAATGTCCACATTGACGCTAGCCTGGGTGATCCGGTCACGCAATTCAGCAACATCCTGTTGAGAAGGAAATAATGAGGGAGGGATTTCCTGAAAGCTGATGGGGCAATCCCAAAAAGATTAAGAAAAACAATCTCCCAAAGTGCTTGATTGCATATATGAATTCAGTGCAAATCAGCTGGATTGGACTCAACATCATCATACCGTCTTATGGTTTTTACTCAAGGTTATCAGCTCTTCCTTCAGAGACTCAATGTCGCTCTCGAGGTGCAGCCGTACGACATTAGTGTCATCCAGGACCTTCCTCAGTCCGGCAAGATCAGCCTCCACCATCTGCCGCATCGACAACTCGTATTCCATCCTATGAATGTACACATTTCATCAGATATGGGAATGTTGGGTGGAGGAAACTGCATATACTGCTGAATACCCACTTCATTCTGAAGTCCTCTGAAGCCAAGCGTGCATTGTCAAGAGCGATCGCAAGATGGGCGTTGCCCTTGATCATGTCAACAATCTGAAATAGATGGATTAAATGTGTAAAAAATATATAACATATTTTTGTTCTGTGTAAATGTTTTTCTCTTGTATTGATTTTAATGCACATGGTTGATATATTGTCCAGGTTAAACTACAGCTGGCCGTTGATAAGTTGTTATTTTCTTTCAGGTTCAGGTTTATTCAAATCCCAAAACGGCAATTAATGTTACTTTGGTCATAGATCAACACGAGCATAAAGATAAAGGTCAGATAATAAATGTTAGGGAATCATTAAAGGTGAGTGGGAGTTTGGCAGTGCACAAGCAATTGGAATGACTTTTGCTCCAAAGATATGTGACACTCAGGTGATTGCACACAAGGTACAACCAAAGTGTTGTTTTTCAGCAAAAAATTAAACTACAAAAGTTTTTTCATCTGGTGGTTTTGAAAAACCCTTTTCAAACACAAGACATGTTGATTTAATTGTTTGACTGTATTGTTTTGTTTTGTATTCACAAAGGAAAAAGACACTTTTTCATCTTTTGCATTACGTGTTGCCTTGGTCTAAATGGGTCAAATCCTAACTAACACTTTAGTTTATTTCATTGATCCTCAGTCTTTGAGCAAGGCACTGGTAGGAAACTGTATGAGTTTGTTTAAACGAGGGAATTGGAAGCATATTGTGAAGTGTTTTGTAAAATCGATGCAATAATACAAAGATTCATTATGTGTATGGATCATCTCACGGCTCACCTTTGACCTCAGCTCTGCGATGACTGCATTGTACTTGCCAAAGTCCCTTCCTTCCAAGGGGCCCCTCTTCTCGATGGTCTCCCTGATCTTGATCTCCAGGGATTTGTTGGCTGCCTCCAAACTCCTCACCGTCTCCAGGTAGCTGGCCAGACGGTCGTTCAGGTGCTGCATGGCGATCTTCTCGTTTGCAATGGCCAAGGCGTCAGCAGCTGCCCCGGAAGACTGGTGGTCAAAACTTACACCGAAGCCACTGCCAACCCAGTTCGCTACTTGCCTGGTTGACTTCGATGTAGCCATGGAGATCTTGGTCCCATGGCCCCCTGCCCCACCAGCCACACTGTGGGAATAGGTCCTCTGCAGAGGTCTACCAGCATAACCGGGGTAACCTGAGAAACCAACAATCGGAGAGCTCTGGCGACTGATCAGGGGCTCCATGTTGGAAAAATGTGTGCTGATCTATCGGAGGTGAAGGTCTACTGAAACAGAGGAGCTGGCAGCTGAGAGTGGAGGAGAAGAGAGGTGGTTTGGGGTTTTATATGCAACACTGAGCACCAAAACACCTTTCTGCCACTCCTTTTCTATCTTTATGGCATTTTTATCTTTATTTGTTTGGCTTAAACTTTGTCCCCTCTTGGTAATCTGGTATCTTTCAAAGGCAAACAGATATGCTGACATATTCATTTCCACAATGTGTAGTAAAGAAACTATACCTATGGTAACTGAACACGAAAAGCAGCAAAAAGAGCAAGTCTCTAACAGAAAAAGCAAAATGCACTTTTGTAAAACTACCCAGATGTTTAGGGAATTATTTTTAAAATGAAACACTGTTTTAAAAAATTTCTTTTGCTTGAAACGGGTGGGTTTGAAACATATTGCGACATGTTGAATCAGAGGGGATTATGGGAAAAAAACAGATTTTAATATAGACAAGATGTTTCCTTTAAACTGAAAGGCTCAAATTAAAAATGTAAGAAAACATTTGGGTTTGTTGCTTTAGGCGTCAGAAAAATTCAATCCAGGACAAAAGAGATTTGTTCATGATAAGGTGTATCAGAAACAAAAACTCCCAGCACTTGTTACATGATTTTTTTTATAGTTTTAGTTTTTTAACCGGTTTCATGCCAACAAAAACTTTTTCTTGTAATTCAACAATCCAATGGGAAGCTGTAAAACTCTAAGGTACAAGCTAACCCTTCCTGGAATTGTCTGCTGTCTGTTTTTGCTTCACAATGCTACATAATTTTACTTTTTCATATTACACTACGCACTGCTTGGTTGTTTTGGTTATTTAATTACTCTTACGGTTAAAGCTGTTGGGTCATACAGTGGGTTGGGTTGGTTTGACCAAACATTGGGTCAAAATATTTGACCCTGTGGTCGGAGATGATGTGACATGCTATCATTGTATGCGCCCATTCAATGATGAAATTTGTTCTCTGCATTTGACCCATCACACGTCAGATACACACAGGTGGAGCGGTGGGCCGCTAATGGGGCACCCGCAGGAAGCAGTTAGGGAACAGGTGTATTGTTCAAGAACACCAAAATGCGTGGGCATTTAGAAACCCGGTTATCCAATTAAAATAGTTAACAATATAATTGTTTGAAACAGAATACCAGACGTCTACCTCACATCTGCCAACATCTGCTGAGAGCAATGAGGAATACCTGTTCATGTTACCAAGCAGCTGTGGACTGAAGCAGTTCTAGGGGGGCTCAAACTTAAAGATATGTATTTTCCAACAATTTGAAGAGCATTTTACTAAATTCTTGGGATTAATAAAACAAGATAAAATCTGTATTTTATGAGGGAACACTGAAAACCAGACTTTAACCTGAACTTTATCCTTGGTCATAATTTAAACTTCCATTATTTTTACTTCTGTTTTTTACAGTATTTTCACACTGAGCACCAGCAGTTAGTCTTAACTGCATCTTATCATACTTTTATCATTTCTTTTATCACCCCCCATTTTTGGCACCCCCTAGATGGACACCCTTAGCTTTTGCCTATACCGCCTATGACATGGGCCGGCAAGTAAAAATATTGCATATATTACTAAATTCCCCCAAAATAAAATTGTTGCAAAGTAGAGAATAAATGTTTTAGAGTTTTTATTCTTCTAGGTTTTTGCTTTTATTCCAAATTCTTCTAAAACTAAATTTTTCCTTTCATTTCACTTCTGTAAAGTGCAAAAATTAAGGGTTTTTACAAAGCGCAAATGAACATAAACTTCCACCAGGTGTATAAAACAAACTAAAATACTGATCCCACCTCGCTGGTATTGATCCAGTACCTGTACCAACATTGGTATTGATATCAATATTATTATTGATATCTTGATTGAATCCCCATTGATTGATTCACCCAGATTAATCCCAGTTTCAAATAAGAAGCTGTTTAAAAAGCAGATTTTTTTTCCCAAAAAAGATTTATTGAAATGCCTGAACATCACAGCACAGCAGGGCGACTGAACTGTGAGCAAAGGAAAACCAAACACGATGAACATTACACATAAAAAGCTTGAAATTTATGTTGACTTTTTTTTTTTACTTTGAAATGTTTAATTCATTTGGTTGGAAAAAAAAAGGCCAATTGTTCAATTTTAATCTCTTGTTAACACCTACAGGTCAGCAAACGACATAAATAAATTGTGATGAAATAAATAACATGATGTAGTTTTCCTCTGATCCAGTTTATCTCCGCTGCAGCTGTTTGACCGGGATATTAATCTAATCACACTGCTAACTTCAACACTTATTCCTGTTTTAAAGTCTAAACTAAACCTACAGGAAGAAAAAGTTGTCTATTTTTTTCTTGTTAGTGTTTACTGCTGGGAATGTCAGTCGGCTGTTGGTTGTATTTAGTAGTCTTTGGTTTCTGTGCTGGAGGAGACCACCTTCCCATCCACCAGGGTCTGTGTGACGGTCATCACTTTGGTCTTCTGCACGATGGATTTCTGCTCCTCCAAAGCGTCCTGAAGCCTAAAAGGAAAACGTGAACATAGTTGATTTTTTTAATAAAAGTGTACGACACAAGAATCTACAAAAAAAACGCCGTCCCACTCACTTGAAGTCCCCTCCATCCAGCAGGCGTCTGTATGTCGCAATCTCAGCCTCCAGCTTCATTTTGGTGTTCAGCAGGGACTCGTAATCCTGCGTCTGCAGCTGGATGCTGTTACGCAGCTGTGTGAGCTCCGCCTCCAGACCCAGGATGATGGAGTTGAGGGACTCGACTTCCATGTTGTAACGCAGCTCCGTGTCCCTCAGCGTTCCTTCCAGCGAGGCTTTCTGTCGGGGCGAGAAAAGGGTTAAATGTTCAAGTCTGAGCTGACGGCACCATAGCAACCGTTCACCGGAGTGCGAAGCTTGTGTCAACAAAGTGAAGGGGAGCGAGTGACCTGAAGTGAGAGTGCTGAGCTGGACTTTGTTGTTGTGTGTGTGTGTGTGTGTGTGTGTTCCTATATGTGTGTCAGACGGTAAGCTTATGCTGAGGTAAATGAAGTATGTGCTGACTGCATGCTTCTCACCAGGCTCTTCTGTGACTCCAGTTCAATCTCCAGGGTTTGGATCTGTCTGCGCAGATCAGTCAGCTCTGTGTGTGCACCCTTCAGGGCCTCTGTGTTCTGGGTCACCTGCGTCTGCACCTCTGTTATCTAAACAAAGGATCAACATTGTTCATCACATTCGAAATGTCGGGATTTCTTCCAAATGTGCTCAATAAGGTTTTTTATGACTCGCTTACCTGAGATTCATGCCACGCTTTGAGTTCCTCCTGGTTCTTCTTCGCCATGCTCTCGTATTTGGCTCTAATTTCTGCCATGATCTGAGACAGATCTTGACCCTTGGGAGCGTCGACATCTACGTGGACACCGGACTTGGAGATCTGGTTGCGGAGCTCCATAACTTCCTAAAGATAAAACAAAATGGATTCAGGTTTTAGCGAACAAACTCCCAAAGCTTCACATTTTTTTTATCTCATGTCACCAAAAGGTGAAGGTGAATAATGAAGTTTTTGCCTCGCTGTGTGTTAGTCTGTCTATTATCAATGAATACATTTATGTTACATTAAAAACATAAAAATTATACTTTTAATTCTTTACTTAAAAAATGAACACCTCGTTACACGCTACAAATTTAAATATGACTGGGTTGTGAAAGTTGTTTATGCAATCTAAGAAATAAAATACTCATTTTTACTTAACCAAGTCAACTCCAACTAGTTTGGTTAGGTAAATTCAACGCTTAATGTTTTAGAGTGTGTGTAAAAGTACTTTTACTTTACTTTCTCAATTGTGAGCAGTTTTATGACTTTTACTTAAATACTTTTCTTATCTGTGAAATTCCTTTTCTGTTAAGGTATTTTTAATTTATTTAAAGTATTTTATGCAGCTCTGATTACCAAAATACTTCAAAACCACTGGACAAATTTGAATGAAATTTCCAAAAAAGTAATTATTGGGGTAACTTCTACTGTATAACTGCTCTTAATCCAATTGAAGATGTCCCCTTGGCTAATGGACATTAAGCAACACCAAATTGGCAAAACTCCGTTAATTCTACAAATATTGAGCTAAAATTTGACTTGGCAGTAACTGGCAGTCATTCACAACACACACTCATATTAGATGAGCACAAATTTCTTTTCAAGGTTTGTTCCAAACAACCATTATGCTCTGATTTCCCAACATCAGATAATCTTAGCCTAAAACTCCGGCTTGGGAATAAGTGTGATACACATTCCTTTCTTACTATGATTTTATTGCTTAAGAAAACAACCTATAAATCAATCTTTTATTTTAAATAAACTAAGGTATTTTTTAATCATTCCGCCACAGAAGACAGTTCTTTTTGAGCTGACCCAGCCATGACTCCAAGCCTCCTGCAGCCCTAACCGCACCCTATGGTCAGGTAAATACACAAGGGATTTATCTAAATTCCTAACTGGGTCCCTAAACAGTTCATTTAACATATCCCTCAGTAAACAAATGGTTGTGTTTTGGCTTTATGTGCTCAAATCACAATAATTTTAATTCTGTGGTGCAGCACTGTTGCCAAATGTGGACTGTCACCAGTTTTACGATGAGGCTTCCCACAGAACTCACATATAAATGTTTTAAATTTTTTAAGAGATGTACAGTCCGTCTCGAGCTTTCTCACGCCTGTTTTTAAAAACACGCTGAAGACTTGTTTGCGCATCTTAAGTACTCAGAGATGGGGATTACTACGATGGGCCAATATGCAAATATTTAAAAAGATCCTTAAAGGGTGTGGATGTTTACTCGGACTGTAAACGGTGAAGTGACAGGACCTTGTCCAACTTTTCAAATGCGATGAAACTTACATTTTCATGGTTCTTCTTGAGGTGGATGAGCTCTTCCTTCAGGGCTTCGATCTCGCTCTCCAGGTTCATGCGGCTCAGGTTGGTGTCGTCGATGAGTTTCCTCAGACCAACGATGTCAGCCTCAACAGACTGGCGGATGGCCAACTCAGACTCGTATCTGAAAAATAAGCACAAGTCGAGAAAAGTTCAGACACTTAAAAAAAAGCTGATCACACTCAATGACTAAATCATTTTGGTCCAAAGTAAATCTACTCATCGTTGCACCCAATTTAGAAATCTAGCGTAGTGTGAGCGAGCTTAGAGTTATTATTTGGTCAGCGTACAACTAGCCAGCTGTGTTTGCCGACACATTCGCAACACGTCCTCTGTGTCGCCACCAGCAATGATGCAAGTGTGATGAATAATGACTACAAGACAGATGACTGCCTCCTTAGATCATGACAGGATTTATTCAGCCTGCAACCCATTCTGTAGTAAAGCAGGGTGTGCCCGCAGCTGTCTGGCTTTGTGCTTTACGGTCTCGTTAGGCGGGTCTTACTTTACTCTGAAGTCATCGGCAGCCAGGCGAGCGTTGTCGATGTTCAGGATCAGTCGGGCATTGTCGATGGTGGCGTCAAAAATCTGGAACGATACAAGAAAAAGAGGAAAGGGATTTTAGATTTGAAAATGAACAAGAATTGGTAAAAAATATGAAAAATACGACAATTAAAATACAGTAGATTGTTAGAAAAACTACCTGTGTGTTGGGATTTAACCTTTTGTTGCAATAATTAGTTTTTTTGTTGCAAATGTGAAAAGTGGGTAATAGTGTACGTACTTTTGTGTGTTTGTGAGGACTTGTCAGTAAAACATGCCATCAATAAGAGGAATAAAAGAAATCCTTGGATGCACATCTATAACTAAGTTTTGGTGTCAAACTACAGTAAGTTAATGCCATATAGCAAACACCAGAATAGGTATAACTTGGTCATTTTTACAGATACTGAACTAAAATTTGGTGTGTAGTAGTAGCTGAGAGTCATTCCCAATACATACTTTGACTGTTAACCAATTGAGTAATACCCTTACACGAGGATTACTGTTAGAGTATAAATGTTGTTGTCAGAGATGTATAACTAAGGACAGTACAAAGATAGTGTCAATGTTTGTTTTAACAGTCATGGTGTAGTTGATAAGGCTGGTTTGGATGTCAGGAAGACATCCAGGTGACAAAGTCCAGGAGCCAATCAGCAGCTGCCAGGCATCTACTGTTGGAGAACAGGATATATCCTGTTAACATTTGCATCAAGAAGGTGGTGTTGATGGTAGCTTTGGGTGTGTGTGTGTGTGTGTGTGTGTGTGTGTGTGTGTGTGTGTGTGTGTGTGTGTGTGTGTGTGTGTGCATGACCAGTCATATGAATGCATGGGCATATTTTGCATGAGTAGTTGACTTTACATGTTGGTCTGTGAGAGTCGAGTTTTCTCAGATAAGCGCACAGTTTGAGTATTTTTTTTGCATCACACTAAACAAAAAAGAAAAACAAGTGTGTTTTGACCTTGGACTTATTTCACAAGTGTTCATTCTCATGAAATGTTTTTTTTAATGATAAGATCATGTGAAACAGCTGGTAAACTCCCTTTTGTAAGCTTGGTTCTCATGTGACGTTTCAAAAACATTGTTGCTGACCTCGATGCTTGCAACACATGGTTATAAATTATCTTTGAATGCTGAAGGACATCTGAATTTCTCTTTTTCTAAAAGGAAAAGTAAGTTTTAACGAAAGACTGCAAGTCTTGCCTACCACTTTGAGAATAAACGGGATCAACTTAATAAATTATTAACTTAATCAACTGTGTAGTTTATTTTGAGTTCATAAATCATTTAATGGTTAATATACTTGTCAGTTACTTGTAAAACATTATAAATTATTATAAATTTAGTGTCTTTACCAGTATGAGTATGCAATGAATCTATTTTATGTTTTGTCCCTTAACATCACTAAAACGAGAAGAAAAACTGGGATTAAATTGTTAATTTATGGGTGTTGATTCCAGTTCCTGGAATTGCTTCATTTTGTTTTTCCTGTCTCAGTGACCCCTGGTGCTCTAACATTCCTCCTCCATACTGTTTCCGGTCCAGGCCTTGGCCCCCCGGCTCGCACAGTAGGAGCGGATATGAACAGGATGAAACCTTCACTACTAACTTTATGTTGTTTGTCACAGAAAATACCTTCTAACGTTCATTCTTTGTGCTTTTGAGGTCTTCATTCTCACAGCATCTCATTCTGGTTTACTTCTTTCAGTCCATCAAGCTTAAACCTCCCCCCAGCACTTATTAATTACTCAACATTCCTCTGTCTGCCTCCCTTCAATCCTTACCTTCTTCCTCAGGTCGTCCACGATGACCTGGTACTTGCTGTAGTCTCTGAAGTCGGGTCCGCTCTTCTGCAGGGCTTCTTTGATCTTGATCTCCAGCTTCTGGTTGGCCTTCTCCAGGTTCCTCACCGTCTCCAGGTAGCTGGCCAGCCGGTCGTTCAGGTTCTGCATGGCGAACTTCTCGTTGCCCATGATGTCTGCGCTGTTTCCGCTCACGTGGAAGCTGCTGGAGATGCCCCCAGCTCCCATCCCTGCTCCCAGTGAGCTCCGGACGGCAGAGGAGACGCTGACCCGGGAGCCACCGGCCCCGCCGTGGATGGACTGGGCCTTGTAGATGGGAGCAGAGGTGCGGGTGATGCCAGAACCCCTGCTGCTGGAGGATCGCACAGAATATGTAGTTTGCTTGGAGGTTTGCATGGCAGCTGTGGAGTGTGAGACTCAGTCAGACACACTGTGAGGAAGAGAACAAGGCGCGAGTTGGGCAGGCAGAAACTGGAGCTCACAGAAACAAGTCAGGAGGAGAGGGGAGGCTTTTTTCACTATTTAAACCCTCTGGGCCTACAGGTCCGCCCCTTAGACCACCCCCCCCCCCCCCACCCTGTCACCTCCCTGTTTTCCACCCGAGTGGACCGCAGAGCTGCTCAGGACCTGCCTTTGTCCTCTCTCCCTCCTTCTTGCCAAAGTTACCAGATTTTAAAGACGCTCAAGAAACGGGTGATTCATGAGGATTTGGTAAAAGAAATAAAACTTTATCAGCGACATCCTTAACCTCTTTAACCTCACTGGGTTTTCTGGATGTTTTTGCTTGAAATACCTTGACAAAATAAAATTGAGTTTCTCTCTGCATTTACAAACTCTACTTAAATAATCTTGGTATCAAAATAAAGCACTTAGGAGATTATATTAGAAGTGTAAGCATTAAAACAGCTGCTGTTGCTTTAGAGATATTGAGGATAAAACAGAATTTTTGAAGTATGTCCCGCCTGAAGATTGTTTGCATTAGACAGCATATAACCCATTTAAAACCGTAATGAATCAGGCTGAAAACTCTTGGAAACCATAAATCCACATGTGGACATTACCTGTGCAAAGATTCATGCTGCTAAAATAAACTAGAGCAAAGTTACAAAGTTATTTTAGTAAATAAATAATTTGGCGTTTTGTCATTCTGCACAGGACGGACCAATAAATGTTAAGAAGTCTTAAGTTTTTAATTGCAAAAGTTGTTAATTTTTTCTTACCTGACTGAAAAGACTTGTTATTGAATGATTGCTATTTTAAAAAATGATCTAAACATTTATTTGTCAACATATATATTTTATAAAACAATGAGAAATTATATTTGACTTCAGTTGGACCATATTCACTCAAAATCAAGTAAAAAAAACTTTCAACACGTTACAACATATTTTGGTATCTGCTTTGACTTGCTTAAAAAAATCTTCCTTACAGATTTGCAATGATGCCATTTTGTACAGTTTGTCTACTTTCTGATTCAACTGCTTGTTTTTTGAACTGCGTTGGATGGAAAATTAGTTTCCATGAGCTTTCAGCCAAGATTCTTGGGTTTCTATTGATTCCAAACGTGTCCAGGTTTAACTGACAAATTTTAAGTTAACAGAAGTTAAAAGAAATAGAAAAGGAGAAAAGCTGAAGAGGTTAAAGCTGCAGCTTCAAAGGTGTCTGTTTTCACTTTCATCTCAGACTTCAGTGTTTACACCCGCTACAGATGAGCAAGAAATGAGCAGTCACAACAATAGTGAGAAAACAAATAAATAATTGCATAAATGCCCAAAGTCGCTACCCCAGCCCGCCCAAAAAACCATCGTCCCATTCAAGATTTGCTCATATTGTTGTATTTCTGACAGGATGAGGTCAGAACACCTGGTTATCACACATGTATACCATATATAATAATGTATTGTGTCTGTTTTCAACAGTTGGTTGACGAATAGTTTTGGGTCCAGTTGGTCTACCTGGAGCAGAAAAGTTTTGTTTTTGAAGTGTTTTATGGTTTCAGATGTTCTGTATGTTTGTTATCTGTCCCGTGGAGCCGGATGTGTGTCTGATTGCTCCCCTCCCGTAAAGGATATGGTCAAACAAAGGAACAATTCAACAGTCTACTTAGCAGATACACGGCAACAATGACTTTCAACACCAGTAAACATATTTCAGGGGGCCCCCCTCTTTGCTGCTTTTTAATACAAGCACATTCCACAGATTCACAGAGTCCAACTTGGCTTGTACAAGGATTAAAACCTTGTTGGGTCTTTTTGCTATAAAACCTTCCAATTAAATACGTGTTTCTCAACATACCTGTTTTTATTACAGTTTCAAAATCAGCTTTCCAACGTAAAAGCTATTAAGCAACATCAGTTTAGATTTGGAACGGGAACGTGTTTCATGGGAAGGTTTGCTCCGTTGGCATCAAATTGTTCTCAATTCAACCTAACAGTTTTACAGTTCAGCCTCTGCTTCGAGATCTTTTGTTTTGTTTTACATGAAGGAGCATGCAGCAGGATATTAAAGTCCTGAAGAAACCGAAAGAAATATTCTGCTGCTGTTGAGAATAAAACCAAAAGTATTAAAGTGACTTCATGAGAAAAAAAATGCTTCAAAATGTTTATCTTCACAAGACAGTGATTAGCTTTAAAAAAAGATAAAAACAAAACCATAAATCTGTATGGTAAGTATGACGGATTCTGAAGCCAGGCCAGAGACAGAGAAGGACATCAGTCATGCATTCAGCTCAGCTTAAATATTCTTTAGGGGAATAATTGTCTAATCTACAAGGCTGATACTCCTCACAAAGAAAACAAAGATTAAGTGACAGTAAAGATGTAAAACAGTCATGATAACTGATGGAGATCAGCTTTTATGGTTTTCTTATCAAACTAAATAATAAAAAGGTTTGCCACTGAGCAGGTAAGCTTTTTAAATTACTTTCTATATGTGGAAATGACTATTTACCTTTCTTCTTTTCAACAATTGACATCCTGGGCTCTGTTTCTGTAGTCAACATGTTGGAAGATCAAAGCAGATTAACAGAAGATGAACTTGGATTAAGATTAGTTTTAGCTGCAATGTTTATGCATATGTGTATTTAGAGCCTTAATATGAAAAAACAATGATTTTGTCTGAAATTTAATCATTAATTGACTCTAAACTTTTCAGTGATGAGAGAAAATGGGTGAAAAATCCAAATGAACTGCTGTTGATTTTAATTATTACCTGATTTTGAATTTGAGCCCAAAAACACTTGCAGAGATATTTGTTTTCCCATTTTATGTCAGAAAATGAAAATATATATTTTTAAGTATCTTTAATCTTATCTCAAGATAAACTAATATTGCTCACGTAGAGTCAATTCATCATTTTTATTTTCTCTTTTTTTATTTTTTGCAGCTGTCTTCGCAGTAAGAAATCTTTTTTGTTGTTGCTGCGGTGAGCGCCAAGTTAAAGAAAAGCTGCAGATTGTTTCACTCAAACAAAACGAGGTAAACCCTTCATCCTTCCCAACGTTTAGATTATAATTTCATTTAGAACAATCTGCTAAATCATAAAAGCCGTCAGTGAGATACTTTTCTATTTGCGCATCACTCTGTTTGGTTACAAAGGTCGAGTTTGATCGTAACTCTTCGTCAGGACAATCTTTTGCAGCAGAGTTTGAGCTCATGAACATCTGACTATTTGCTGAAAGCATTTTAAATTTATTTCTGGAAGAGGCTTTTTCTGGCTCGATCAGATCTGTAGAACTGTGGAGTTGTTGTTCGGCCGATCCATCCTTCTTCTGGTCCCACCTCAGCGGTCAGAACACCCACAAAATGAGTTAAATCAGAGTCGACAGAAGCGAAGAATGAGAGCTAAGAAGTCTTATTAACAGTTCTGGCCGAGGGACTGTGAAGGTTCTGGTCCCAAGTGAGAAACTGGCTGACCTCTCGGCTGTTTTTCTTTCAACACCATTTAAAGATGTTTTCACTGGAACCCTTGTTTCAACAGAGCTGTCAGTTAAATAGGAGGAGGCCCAACAACCTGGTTCTCTGCCAACAATCTCAGTCTAAACAGCAAGAAGACAAAGGAGATTGTGGCGGACTGCAGGAGGTCCAGAAAGTTGGATCATACTTCTGTGGGTGGAGAAAGTCCCGAGCATTGGGTTCCGTGGCGCTTACATCCCCGAGGACCTAACTTGGACAAGACACACTTCTCACATCACCAGACAGAACAACACCTCTGCTTCCTGAGGAAGCTGAGGAGAGTTGTAGCTCCTTCGAATCTTCTCAAACCCTGGAGCTCAGGATGCCACAGGTGGGAGCGGAAGGCTCTGCAGAGGGTTTTCAAGGTAGCACCAAGACCATAGCCCCTCCCAAAATTCAAGATTATTCAGTCCCAAACTTAAAAACATTTTCTTCCCAACAGCACACATACACTTTAAAATTTATTTTATTATTTCATTATTACACACACATAATAAATAACACTGTAAAACCCAATAATTGTTTAAAACAACAAACATCATGTGTAAAGGAATGCTAGAAGCCTGAGTGGACTTATTTAAAAACCACTCTGACACACAAGTAAAATAAAAACAAACAATATCAGTTTAAAATTTCTTATCAAAATTCACATTAAACTCCTTCCAATCACATACCAGAAATAAGAACAACTCATAATAATTTGAAAACCATCAACAAGGTTTAAATTAACAGAATATTTATACAATGGTACAGTAGATTCCACAAGTTTAATGTTTGAGTTTCACATTTTAGCTCCATGAAATCTAATGGAGAATTGATCATGCAGTGATTTATATAACAGAAGGCGTTAATATAAAAATAACTTTTAACATACACTCAAAAAAATGAAATGTTGGATTTACTTAACCATGTTATGTCATCTGGTTCCACTTAACTGAGTTGAGTAAATTCAAAGCAATATACCAGTTTAACCAAAGAACATGAGTATGTTGCTTTGAATTTATGTGGAACCACTTGACATAACATGGTTAAGTAAATCCAACATTTCATTTTTTGAGTGTAGGAAGGCCAATTATTCTCATACGGAGCTCTAAACACAAAGGTACAAGTGAGAAAAGTGTTTATATCAAAATTATTCAACAGTTTAATAAAATAAAGGTGCACTTGAGGTTTTGAATTTCAAAAAAGTAATTATTCTTGGAAACTTTTTTGTAAAATAAATAAATAAATGAGTTGTAGCTCCACAAACAATATTACAAAAGGATATGGATAAATTAAACTATAGTAAAACGTCAGTGTTATAACTTCTCTGTTAACAGGAGCACTTATCCGTCTTACATTTTCATTGATCCAACTTTTGTTTGTTACCTTGTTATTTAGATATTTTTTGTTTTCTGAGACCAGGAATACCATCATCATTTAGTTGAAATACTGGCTACAGTCATGCAAACACAATATAAACCTTTATCTTCACATTTAATCGCACATGTACTCAAATGGAAAGTTGTCTTTTGACACCGTACCGCTGAATTCCCCATCTCTGACGAGAAGATGCTCGAGTGTCCGTCCACTCACTCGTAATGGCACCGCAGCTCATGATGACTCACTAAGGGGCATTAGGAGGCACAAGGGGGCCACGCAGATGGTAATCACTTGGGCGCAGACATTTTTCAGGTGTGTGTAACAATCCAACCAGGTGCAGTGAGTGTCGACGCTGGTGACTCACGGGGTCTGATAGGAAACACGAGATCTTGGAAGAGTCTGTGATTGAGTTCCAGGATGTGTGACAAAAACAGACACAACGTCAGAGGGTAGATTTTTTTTGCATTGTGCTTCTGATTAAAGGCTACTGTGGGCAGATCAGACAAAAGAACTAAGATATCAAGAGGATATGTATGAAAAAAGTGTGAATAAAGAGAATATATGAAATCTACCAGCTGTTAGAGTTTAACATGGTTGTCGCAGCTAAAATCAGGGTGTGGGCTTTGCTCAAAGGCTCTTGATTTTCTGGAAAGAAATACACAGATCTGAGCGAGGTCAAAGGTCAGCGCTCTGCTTATTGTCAGGTCAGAACATTGTGTTTTCAGGGTGGAGCACTGAGAAAAAAAAGACAAATATGTGAAAACAGGGTGTGAAAATCCCATCACAAGTTGCTGAATAATTTCATTTACAAGAACATCAAAAGGCTAAATCTCATGACAAATACCCACCCAGATTAGATGCATTGGTTACTGTTTATTACTATCTTTATTTAAAATTGAATCATTTAGCCATAATTTGGAGTGTCAGTTCATCCTGTATGCATCTAGACATGTTTTAACAAACTGATCTGAGATAGCTTCAGTCTTTGGGGTAATTACCGTAAGTTTGTGTTGATAAGATGTCAGACGCCGTGTGCTTCTGTTTTTTTTCAAACTGCAAGAATGTACTGTTGAAGAATGCACTGTAATGTTTTTGTTGTTTGGGGGTCAAACTTTCATTGCCTGGCCAAAAATAAAAAGAGTCGCCACCAAAAGAAAAGAGTCACACTCTAATATTTTGTTGGATCGCCTTTAGCTTTGATTACGACACACATTCTCTGTGGCATTGTTTCAATAAGCTTCTGTAACGTCCCAAGTTTTGTTTCCATCTAGTGTTGCATTAATTCTTCACCAAGATCTTGCATTGATGATGGTAGAGTCTGACCTCCTCTAGCACATCCCAAAGATTCTCAATGGACTCTGTGGTGGTCTCATGCTCCCTGAACCACTCTTTCACAATAAGAGCCCGATGAATCCTGGTATTGTCATCTTGGAATATGCCTGTACCATCAGGGAAGAAACAATCCATTGATGGAATAACCTGGTCATTCAGTATATTCAGGTAGTCAGCTGACCTCATTCTTTGAGCACAAACTGTTGCTGAACCTAGACCTGACCACCTGCAGCAGCCCCACATCATAGAGCTCAGTTACATCCAGATGGACACTTTTTTTTAGCCGGGCAGTATATTGTAGCCAGTAATTTTCCATTTGGCTTTAAAACCTCTGATTTCTAAACTGAGTTGGAAGGGTGCTTTTCTTATTTGAACTCTTTCTTGACTTGACTGAAACAAGGCATACATTTTAAAAAGGGAGAGTGTCATGAAGGTTCATTTAACTAAAAATAAGAACCTGACCTGTTAATCTTGTGTGATTGCAGTCTTGCATGTGTAAGAAAAGTAATGAGTGCTTCAGATAAGGCCCATAGAGGGTGTGTTGGGTTTTGGTGAATACTTCAGGGTGGAGGTTAAACTATTACTGAGCATTGTTTCAGCATTCGGTGTTCAACAGTTTTGTAACAAGATGAGCTCGTTATCTGACAGATACTCTTTTGCACTTATTTGCTAATAACATTTACTGTTTGAGTGAGGTTCTTTCACTCCCTCACTTACTGTCCTTCACTCACTCAGACATTCTTAGCCACCGTGTCTCCTCCTTTTTCCCTTCCCAGCCCACATTCCCGTTTAGTAATTGCTCCCAGAATGCCTCCCCGTGACGCACATCGCTCCAGAAACTTCCAAACTGGGTCTTTACTGTGCTACCATGGTGATGTGAAACAAATGTGTTTGATTTCAACTTTGAGAAAGTGCTCTGCTCAGCCCTTTATTGTACACGCCCCCCCCTCCAAACACACGATGGACCCGTGTAGGAGCTTCTCGGCAAACACCCGTGGTGTCGTTGACACGCCACATTTCACAAGAAGAGCGCAGAGCGGTAGCTTCAATCCAGATCTCCAGAGATCCCCTCCGTGTCTGAGCAGCTGGGCTGCATGTTTTCAAACACAATGGGTTCATTTGAGAAGACAGGCACAGTGTGAAAAATGTTCTGCAAAAGGCTCTCCGTCTCAGTCAGCAACACAACAAAAAGGAATAGGAGGAGGAGAGAAAGGCTGACCACTGTTTGCTCTGAAAGAATGCTAAAACTGGCAGTCTGAGGAAGAAAGAGTCATTGATTGAGACGTTTGAGGCTCAAATCAGTGGCTCTTTATGTAAATACCTCAGAGTGAAATTGTTTTTACTGATAACTTCAGTGAAAAATTGTAACTTTTGCAGTAAAACAAAAAATTTAGGCAACAGGGTTTGATTAGGGATTTGATTCTGAAGCATTTCTTGAACAAATAACGTAAGCCGAAGTTTCAAAAAAGGATTTTGTGTGATTTGTTATACCAGAGTTATGAGTTTCGGTCTATTTTAGTTACAATCACACCAAATTTTAGCTCAATAAATTGCTTTCTTCCTTTTGAAACTCTATACCAGGGGTCTGCAACCTGCGGCTCTGGGGCCAAATGTGACTCTTTGGTCCCTTTGCACTGGCTCTTTGAAAATGTGACCAAACAAATAAAATTTTTTTGTTTTGTTTTTATACTCACAACATAAATAAATTTGTATGCAAGTATGTGATCAATACTACTAATATAAAAAGTAAAACATGTTAGCTCAGGCTATCCTGTTGTTTACTTAAATAATATATCTTCTTTCTATGATCTTTTTCTCAAATCCATCAGAATTCCCTTTAAAAAATTTGAAGTCTACATAATAATAACACTTAGAAAAAAGATATGTCTGAATAGTACAACTTTACTAGTTTTTATGAAATTCCGTATAATCTATTTACAGTATTTTTCTTGTTTACATGAATGAATATAGTCTTTTTTTTTGTCCTGATGTGTAAAAATTATAATAAATAATAAAATTCACAATGTATTTTTTAGTTTTATAATGTTACCTCCATTGGCCGTAAAGGTTCCCTAAAAGGCCTAGAAAAGGCCCACGGACCCCTAGTTGATAATCACAGTTGTAGCTTGTTTTGCGGCTCTGGACACATTTTATTAGTGAGCCAAGTAGCAGAAATGGCTC
>JARVJO010000024.1:23675141-23702654 GCA_031762555.1 Cynodonichthys magdalenae | reverse complement strand
ATGTTTTTTGTGACAAACAAGTATGTGTTCCGATCACTCTATCACATAAGAATAAGAGTTGTAGAACTTATTGGAAAATCAAGACAGCCATGACATTATGTTTTTTACAAGTGTATGTAAACTTTTGACCACAACTGTATATCTTCCTGAGCACATCGTGGCAGAGTCAAAGTGATGCTGATAAAGATAAAGATTTTAAAGTTCAAACTGTTGCAACATTTAAGTCCCTTTAACTGTCTTGTCAGAACAAACCAACACAGCTTTTGTTTTGAAAAAGCTGAAAAGAAAAGCACCAGGTGACAGTTTGACCAGCTCAGAGTTAGTTTAAGGGTGTTGACGTGCAGACCAGGTGTAGCTCAGGATAAATAATTAAAGCTGTCAGAAGAGGAACTACAAAAGGTGTCGAGGCATCGGCACTGATCGAAGGATAGTTTACACAGAGCTGCACAAACAGAGCTGTAAACAGAGGTGTTTTTATATCCCCGTGGGGACCGTGGGTTGACTTCCATTCATTTTCTGGTAATTTTATAGTCTAACCCTGCGCATTTACCCTAAAATTAACCTCACAGGTTGAAAAAGAGACCTGACCTGACCCTAAAACTAACCTAAACTCAATTCACACCATGGTCCTAAACCTAACCCCCGTCCCACCAATGGGATTTAAACCAAACAGGGACTCGGCTTAGGTCCCCATATGCACCAGTTGTCCCCGCATGTAGGTGTTTTGTCTCAAAATGGTCCTCATATTTAAAGAAATACCCGTACACACACACTCCAACACACTGTCCCTTCCTGTTACAATAATTAAACTGAGGAAATCATTTCTTGGATTAAAAGGTTCTCTTTCCAAAGTTTGAAATTAAACATAAAAAAAGATGATCCTGAACTGAATGAAATGGAGCAGTTTGAAAAAGTTCACTCTTCTTCAGATATTTTGATGTGAAAGTCTGAAATGCAGGTATGCACTCAATGTAAACAAACAGCAGAATCTGCTGAAAACCCCATAGGTTTGAGTCATAGACTAACATCAGGTCTGCTGTAGACCGTCTATGGTGGATCCAGAAAAACAGGGAATCTCGGAGAAAACATTTAGGTTAAAAATATAAGTTGGAAGGACTCAAACAGCGGTTGAGAATAAATAAATATAAAAAAAGCCCTTCAGCTTCTGCAAAACCTTTTTTAACTTTAACTCTAAGTGGGAGTTTAACTCAGCAAAATCTTCACACCTTTTCACACGTTTAAAACTATTTTAAACGTGAACTGAGCTCATCTTGTTTTGTATAAAATGCCTCTTAGCAATACTTTGGGCTTCTGCTGAACGCTGCCAAGTCTTCCTGCGACTATTAATTTTACTGTCAGCAGATCATAATCTATCCCAAACAAGCTTGAAAACTCCAAAACCTTTAACTAAAACTTATTAACCCAACATATATTTGTCTTTTCTGAAGATATTGACAACTTAAATCTGATATAAATGTTTTTGAGTAATGACTCGTCGTCTTAATTGTGGTTGTTGTGCCGTTTACACACAAAGTGTGTTACAAATTGAGCCCTCGAACCTCTATAATTATCATTTTACATGTGGTTGTAATTATAAGATTTTATTGTAGCGTTCCAGTCTTCATAAGTAAAAATAAAATAAAATGAGAACAATGTGGTTTTTGTCCTGGTTGTGGATCACCCTCACTAAGACTGATAAAGTTTGCTCAGTTCGTCTGTTCTGATGACTCGGACCTTGTCCCTCATAGTTTTCTGTAGTCCAGAGTCTCAGACCTCCTACTTTCAAGCATTCAGAAATAGAGCTCGGCTTGCCACTAATTAGTCAGACTCATTTCTAAAAAATGTCAGACTGTGCCAGAGTTGCCCTTTGCCACCAGTTCTGTTCATTGCTTTTATGGACCAAAACTCAGCCAAGAGGCAGAAAGTTTCCACTCACAGGCTTTTGGGAGATTAAGCTGGCCCAATTGAGCCGAGGACCTCCAGCAGACATCTTCACAGCCAAGAGCAGCCCCTTCAAACCGGAGGTCGAGGTCCTCAACCTAAACAGAATCACCTCCTCTGGATTGAGGAGCTGCTGCCTCAAGTGGAGGAGTTTGAGTATGAGTTCTGTTTACATGTGAGGGTAGAACAAACAGGAGGTTGATAAGGTAGAATTTTAATTTCCCAATCAGCGTATTCCTGTTAGTTGGTATCTCACTGGACTATAACAGCTTGTGTGAGTCACAGAAGCAGCCTTGTCCCTAAAAATTCAAGCATGCTTGAAAAGGTTTTACCCATCGCCAGGTAGGTTAATTATCTGCTGAAGCTTAATCCGAAGCTTTAATGTAAAGAGACAGAAAAACACACAGATTTTCACCAGCTGCTAATCCAGTGTTGACCTGATTCATCCAGGTGGCTGAACCGGTTTCCCATCAGAGTTCAACTCTTTATTATCAGTCATCACGCAGGGAAAAAATGGCCTCGCTTTCAGCCTAACCTGCGTGACCGGATGTGATGGGTTAAACACACACACGCCTGCACAAATAAAGGCACGGCCAGCTTTCCTGGATTAGTTTATTCAAGCAGCTGTTGCTCTCACATATGGGAAAGCTGGGGCGACTGTTTGTGTGCACACGTGGAGCTGCAGACGTTAAGAGTTCAGGATCGACTTTAGAGACTTTTTGCTTGCTTCGATAAATAGATTTTGTAACATCCAAAGTCCAACGCAGGCCGGTTTCTGCTCTGATGCTTTATTTTATACACAAACGTATACAACCCTCCCTGACTCTGTAACCCGAGTTCTTAATAATTCACTGCAAATGTCTGCATTAATGATGAGGGCGTGGTTGCTTACCAGGGATAGATCCTTGTTATGTAATAAATGAAACAATAAACCAATAAAAATAAGTTCAATGAACAATAATGAGAACAGAACACTTTTATTAGAATACTTTTACTTATTGAGTGAATAAAAGTTATGATTCAAGAGCAAAGTTTATCTCTAAACACAATTTTTTTGGAGTTCTCCACTTTTATTTAAAGTCACAGCTTGTTTTGTATCCCGAGCGTTGACCCCGCAGACAGAGGGTTCACACCACAGCTCTGCTCGGGGTTAAAGCTCCTCCTCTTCAGCGTTTTTCAGAGGAAGATTAAGAGGTTATGGACAGAAAGCAAGTGAGGAATTGGACACCTCGCATTCTTCCTCCAAACTCATAAATCTTGCTCTCCCTCAACAGAGAAGCTCTTGTTTGGCTCCAAACTCTCCCTTTTTTTTATTGCACTTTTACTTCATTGCTCTCCCCCTTCTTATCCCATAATCCCCTGCTCCACCTCTCTGTTTGCTTTAAAGACAGTTTGTGAGGTCGTTAAGGTGCCTTTAAATCTCGGCTTGTTGTGCTCTGCAGCACCTCCTGTTGCCCGTGAAACCTCTTATCCTGAGAAAAGGAATACATTTTATTTTTTAAACAGCAGGATTTAGCTGTGAAGCAAGAGAAAGACAAAGAGTTGTTCGGCTGCACATGAACACATTGTAAACTTTTTATTCTGAAGATATTTAGTCAAAATCAAAAGTTTTAATTTTGCATTTTTAGCTGTGGCAACATTTGATACAACAAGAACAAGCAGTAATAAAAGAGTAACGACATCCACTAAATGAATTTTAGGATTGAAGTTCCCACGATGAAACAAAGTCCTTCATTTAAAAAAAAACGTTTTTAAACTAGACACAGTATAGTGGTAGCAAATACACTTAAAAAAAAAGAACGAAAGAATATTCATCTACTCAACTGAATTGAGTAAATCTAACACAATTGCTTCACGTTAACTTATTAAGTAAGTGAAAAAATTGGTTCAGATTTACTTAATTCAGTTGAGTAGAACCTGTTGACATAATATATTTATGTAAATCCAAAGGAAACATTTTGAAAATCTTTTTTGAGTGTATATATACCCCCACACATACGCAAAACACCAATGTACCAGAACTCAGAACTCATCAGAATGGATTTATTGTCATTTTTGTATGTCCAGACAGCCGCTATTCAGATGGAGCCCCCTCCTCAAATATGGGGTCTATCATAAAACCGTTGGCCGGCGCAGTGCAGGTCGGACACATCTATATTATTGCCTATATATATATAAATAAATATATAAAATTACATTTATTGATGGCACCTAAGCATTCAAATCCTCCAGATTTATTCACCAAAATGATTTTTGGCTTCAGCACCCTCTCACAAATTTTCATTTAAAAATACTTTTTAAAAATTTAACCCTGTGAGGGGCCACAGGTCCTGACTAAACATTTCCAGAGTAATTAAAATGTTTGGGGTTCCAGCTGAGCTCTTTTGATTCAGAAATGTTGAGGTCATTACAGAAATATGGCAGCACGTTTTTCTGTCTGTCAGTCAAACTTCTCTTCTTTTTAATTTTTTTATTAATATTTCCATCACAGAGAAACTCTGAGCCACTCGTTTCCTCTCAACTCGAACAGGTTAACGAGAAATTCAAACTTTGTTTTCTCAGCTTTAAAGTTGACCGTTATAAACAAATAATTGTGACTGACTCTTCCTCTCAGTCTGTTTTCTTTCTAATAAAATGGCCTCAAACAACTACATATTAATTAAAGTGAATGCTTTTTATTACAAATCTATCTGTAACTGAGTTCTTTTTGCCTCCTATTCTCACCACTCCATCCTGCTGTAGGCCTCTCCTGTCATCTCTCCCTCTCTGCACTCCTTCACCCTCCTACGGTCACTCCTTTCCGTTGCCTCTGACGTCCACTCCTGCTTCTCGTCTCGCTTTGCTCCATTTGTCCATTTTAGCACATTCCAATCCTCTTCCATCATACCTGTTTTGCACACGGGCCAGGTTTCCTCTCCCCAGCAAACCAAGTCTCAAACAAAGACTCTGTGCTGTTACTTTGGACTCTTTGCAACTTGTTTCCAGCTTCTGAACAGAGAGAACATTCAGTGAGCTGGGAAACACAGTTTATATGAGGATTAGAGATTCTGGGCATGCTCATTTATCTCACTGTACATGTAGCCTAATGTTTAATGACAGACAGTGTCAGACCTGTATCGTTACAAAGTACCTATAGTGATGTAGTCATTTTTGAGGATCTGTATTTTTTTAAATCATAAATAAATAATACAACTTTTTCTTTTATTTAATTTAGTTTTTTTCCTTTTTTTTATTTATTTGACGACAATGCACACAAACAAACTGGTTCCTCTAAACAGTGCTGAATAAATGTAAAGCAATTTCACGTTTTCTTTTAAAATAATTTAGTGGACATAACTTGACTAAGTACACTAAAAAAACATATGTAATGGATTTACTTATATAATTATTTATTTTAAGTAAATGTAAAAGGTAAAAGTAACACTTAGATTTACTTTACTATAAGTGGGCATTTACTTTAAGTAAACAATCTGAAATTGTTCAGATTTTAATGGAACTTGCTGAAAGATGTCTCTAGATGAACGTCTACAACTGATTAACTTTTGGAGGCAGCTCAATACACAAAGAACTTTAGGTTACAATGTGATCGATCACACAGAAAGACAATAATCGGAGTTGGCCTTTAAGACCTGCAGTGTGAGCGACGCCTCAGTCTCAAACTCAGGCGCAAAAGGCAGCGGGCGATATGCATTCCTTCAAGGAGGGCTTGGCTAACTTTAAAAAGAATTCAGTTCCGATTTCAAAACCTGCACAATTGTTCTGATCTGTTCCATATTGAGTCCCTGTCTGTGACTCATTTATGGTTTGGACAGGAAGCCAGAGTTGAGGCTGGGATTTGGAGATTTTTCATGTTTTTCGCCACTTCTTTTTTCTCTTCCTCACCAACAAGTTGCCATGAGGCAGTGAGTCACGCTGGATTTATTTCCTCTTTGTGAGTTCCAGTTGTTCTCTAACCTTTGTGTTTGGTTGTTATCGCTCTCCTTCATCGTGCCAACATTAAAACTTTGCTTATTTCGGAAGGTGCTAAAAGCCTAATCGCAAAACCGCCCTTCGAGTAATGTTTCTGGAGGTAAATGAGGTGAATGGGGAAAGAAGCAATGTTCCAGAACACAGACTGAATTTTTGGTATTTGACTCATCAAGTTTGGGCTGAACGGGTATTAAAAATGGGTAAAAGCTTTGCAGAGAACTTGCTGAATGCCTGTTTGATACAGTTATTGAGCAGAAAACAACGTCAGTGTTGATCATCTCATGTCACTTGTGTAAAAAGAGTCCACAAGAGTACAAAAGCTGTCAGCTTAGTCTTTACCCCCAAGTTCATATGAAGTTTTTGATCTCTTTTGTTGAACCTGATGGTTTAAATTACAGAGAACAAGGTGAAATTCAATCGCCTGTAGCTCAGAGGAATATTTGAAATTCATTTCTTATCTTTAAGTCATGATATTTTACCACAAAATCATGATAGATTTCACATCCTGCAGCGAGCAAACAGAGCCGTCCTCACAGTTCTGCAACAAGTTATTTTGGTTTAAATATGTTTTGCTGCTGCTGAGTGTCGAAAATGAAAAATCACTCTCTCCTGCTTCGTCTCACTGTATTTCCAAAGCGGAGCTCGTGTGCTTTTATGGTGAGCCGACTGTTCAGCTTGACCCTAATGGTATTTTATTTTTCTCCCTTTGTTCTTATCTTCGCCGTCAGTGAAGGAGGATTTGTCAGAATGTTTGCCTGTGCAGCTCAGCCCTCTGGTCTAATGGTTTTCAGAGACTCCACATTATCATATTCTTATAAGAGCCAAATGCTTTTATTCAGGTTTATCACTGAGGAATGTCAGAAGAGTCACGTTATAAATCCTCAAAGAGATGAGGTTATGGTGATAACTGATGATAACTTTTGTTTGTGTTTTAAAGTGAAACACTAGAAACTATGGAAATACATCACCTGGACAAAAAGAGCTTTCTCATAAAACCACGAATCAAATTTCTGTGGAATTTTGACCCAATCACATGGCTTTTTTTTTTACACAGAAATTTTTAACTGTCCAAGAAAAGAAATAGACTTTGTAAGATCAAAGAGCCTTTTAAAGCAACAAAGTGCACTTTTTTGGGGGATAAATTCCAAGTTGCTGAAACATTCCAGCCTCGTTGGACTGAGAAACATTTTAAATATTTTCACAAAGTTTGTAAAACTGTTATAAAATCTAATTTATTGATTGTAGTTCCTTTTGTTTTCATGCTTTTGTGCATTCAAATAACTATACAGATAGCTGTTAACGATTTTACTAATAGCAACTAATTTTTAAGGATTAGAAACACATCACTGTTTATTATGACCCCCGAAGTGGGATTTATATTGTTTTTGTACTGTTTTATCTGTTTATTATTTTTTTTCTGTGATTTTTGGTCAACTGTATCATAAAAACGGCTGCATCGATCAACTTGAAATTTGTCAGTAATGTAGATGTGTTCGACCTACACTGCACCAGCCAATGGTTTTATAAAAGATCCAATGTTTGAGGAGGGGGCTCCATTCATAAAAAATGCTTATAACTCAAAAACTATTCAACATAGCAGCTTCAGATGTTATTTTTTATTATTTTTTTTAGCTCTGATGAAGGGCTATCTATCGAGCCCCCACCTGAAACAATAAATCATAAATCTGTTCTGGTGAGTTCTGGTGCTTTGCGTACGTGTGGGGGTCATATATGCTACCGCTATGAGGTATCTAGTTTAAAAAACATCATAGTTTTAAACAAAGTATTCTTTGACAGGAATTCATACCACCTTGCTTACTAAGAAATCGCACAATCTGTTAGTGCTCAGAGTAAGTGTTCGGGATGACTCTCAGCTACTGCCACACACAATTTTAGCTCAGTGTCGGCAAAACTCATCGAGTTTTAGTTTCTATTAGTTTGAGCGACCAGCTTGGATTTGGTTGATGACAAAGTTGTATATTTAACAGTTACTTTCAGAGAGATTAAATAAACTGCTCAGTAGTTAATGAGTTATTTTGCTAACACAGGTACATGATTGTCCACTTTTCATAGTCATAGGGCACAATAGTGGGCATATTTCTTCTTGGTAAAGCTTAGAGGGTAACTGGATTTATCCAATTTATAGACTAGAAAAAAACATTCTGAAGATTTGATTTTTTGAGTTTTGGATTGGTTGTAGTTTAATCGAGGAAAACTCATAAAATTTAAATTCTGATTATTCATGAACATTCTTTAAAATATTGTATTTATTGATGATTGTGTTGAATATTTTATGATTTACAGTTATACATTGTTTCAACATATTTTGCGCCTCGCATGTTTTTACTCTGATGGAAAACGATAAACAGTAAAATTGTGATAAGCTTAAATACATACAGCTTGAAATACTCGCATCCTCTCTGAGGGAATCTCCTCTGTGAGTCACGTTTCCATGGCAACAATCTCCCAACAGTGATCCGAACGCCAAAACAAACAAACAAAACAGAATAAAACATGTGACAAAAAGGAAGTAAGTTAGAAGATTGAGGATGTTATCGCTCATTTTATTTATTTAAAAATAAAAGTTTTCATTTCTGTCGGATCAGATCTGCTTAAACGTTTTCAGTTTGAAAAAAAAAACCCTGAAAGTTAATCTGAGCAGAAAAGAAGAAGCATGTTTGTTTTTTTTTTTGGTCTATGAAAGGCGTGAATGATACCCTCTAATTTTAGCTCTCGACACGTTTCCTGTTTTCAAGCACATTTATTCGAGAGATTTATTCACTGTTGGCAAACTGAACAAAAACAATTGTTATATTTAAACTCTTTTGAACTAATTACACTTATTTGTAGCTGACATTAAGGCCAAACTAGACATTTAAAAAATATAGTAACCATTTATTTCAGTTTTAACAGAAGCTGCAGATTGTTGTGTAGCTGCGCTCTCACTCAGGCCACCAACAGACTGTCATTTTCTCGGAGGCTAAATCACCCAAACATAAAAAGAGGCGTCACTCAGCATGCAAACTTTAGAGTAGGCCCAACTTAAACAGCACAATCATGTCAGTTTAAACACACAGACACGCCCGGCTTCTTTCTTTAAGGTTCTCCGAGCGAGGAAAACACGAGCTGAGACACGACCGCGCGTACGTATATACCTCCCGTTCCGAACAGGGAGGCACTTTGTTTGATTAGAGGACAAAAGTGAAGATTAAAGACGCATAAATAAAACCCGAGCGACATTTTTATTCTGTTGCTCACTCACGCAGCTGTGACAAACCCTTTTATTTTAACACCTAAAGCTCCTGCACAGCACAAATTTACTGTCTGCAGGCCAACCTGCTGGCACATCCATGTCTCGTACAACTCGTTCTGACCAATCCTTCCTCTTTTTTTATTTTTTTTGAGTCATGCATGCTGTTCGTACTTAAACTCCAGCCTTTTTTAATGGATCACAGCCCCAGTAAGTAAACGAGGAATGGATCTATTTGAAGCATAACGACATTACGCCTCGAGATTCGATTTTCTTGTTAGAGATACAGATGGATTCTAGATTATTTTTCCTTTGGGGGAGAGAAAGCAGACAGTTGATCATGAGGCCACGCTGCAGTGACTCATAATCACACTGCAGAAAAACACTTAGCCTTATGAATTACAGAAAAAAATTGTGCAGCTTAAGGGGTGGAGGGATGTGGGGGAGACACCAATTACGTTAAAGGACGGTTCTCCCATGAGGCAGAAGTTACATTCAGTCCCAGTGTTTAGGAGCTGGTCTCCACGGCAACATACTGTACTACCTCATTTGTCATTGTTTGTTTTTTAGTTTTGATTATGATCAACAGTTCCGGTTTCTACAAAAAGCAAAATTACTCATCATCTTGCACATCTGTAGCAGTTTACTCATAAACTATTCCCTTTAAGAATCTGCTCAAAAAGAGAGCCTTTCTTTGCACAGACATAACCGTTGTGTTTTATTCAACACATGCATAAACCACTGACAATCATGGAAACAAGCTAACACATTTAATACTGTTACGTCCCCTGCCTTGGTCTAGGACAGGGGTCTGCAACCTTTACTGTCAAAAGAGCCATTTCTGCTCTTTGGTTCACTGAAAAAATGTGTCCCGAGCCAAAAACTGTGCTACAACTGTGATTATCAACTGGTGGCCCGTGGGCCAGTTTGAGTTCATTGAAGGGAGGCTTTTCCGGCCAGAGGGGGTGACGTTATAAGACTAAAAATATATAGCAAATTGTAATTTTTTTAAAAATTATTTTTACACTTCAGAACAAAAGAAAAAAACATAGTCATGTAAACAAGACAAATGCTGTATATAAAGCAAATTTAATAAAAAATACAACTGAACTTTGCAAGCATTTATTAATTTTGTTTTTTTTTTGCATTCTTATCATTTAGTCTAGTCCTAAAGGTAACACTGATGGATTTGAGAGAAAGATCAAGCTTTAAGGCTGGAAGTTGGATTATTGAAGTGGCTAACAGGCTACTAGCATAATCCAATCAACATGTTTCACTTTTTTTATTATTGGTCACATATTTGCAAACATGTTGACAGAAAAACTGCTGACGTTAAACAACAACAACAAAAAAAAGAATCCCATGAAAAGAATCTCTTCACAGCCATTAATTAGGGTCAAATTGACTGGCTTGAGACCAGAGAGGAGGCGGAGCCTAAAATAAGTCACCAAGCATTACTTTAATTCAGGAACAAACATCCACATTTGGGATGTAACAATTATTTGTAAACAAATCTGTGCTGATATCTGGTGTCATAGTTTCTATCATTTTGAATCCACTCAATAATAGTTGTAGCACGGTGATAATAATCATGTGTGTTTATGTTTCTGGGTCAGTTGGTTCAGTTTGACCAGGAAGGACCAAAAACTCTGCCTGATTTAGCCACAATAAAGATGCATTACTGATCAGTGGATAATTTTTAGGCTGTTGTTGTGTTCTCCTACTCCTACTCTCTTTAACTTTGCATTTTTCTTCTATCTTAGATTTTATGTAGATAACCTCTTTTTTTGGTTGTTTTTTTCATGCATACTTGTGTCCTGATTGGTTTCAGTTGGTCTCACTTTCTGTTCTCCTGGCTGCTCTGCTGGGTTCTTCTTTCACTATCAAAGTTATTAAATCTCCTGCAAAGACCCTGCTTTTTCCAGACTTTTGCTTCAGGTCTGCCATAATAACGCCTCAGGCTGATACACTACCTGCTGAGCTACAAAATTACCTCTTTTTTTTTACAGTTAACACGCTTTGCATAAAAGTTACCAAGAGGCAGCATTCAGCACAGCTGGAAACCAAACTGTCGACATCTGGAGTCGATTTATTGTTTGTTCTTGACTGGATGTTTCTCACAGTCATTCAATGTTTTATGCTCCGAACTGCAGCCTATTTCTCAACTTACCAGTTTACATGCAAATAACTTCTCATTTGAAATGTTTTCTCTATTGTACTGATTCTCTTATGAGCACAGCTGAGGCCTTGTAGGGTTTAAAATTTACGTAAGGACACTTATTTTTTTTAGATTAATGTTCTTTGTGTTTCAGTTTTCCCTGTTTCTCCTGTGCCTTAAGTTCATTCAGTCCTTGCCCCGCCCACTCTCACCTGTTCCCAGTTCTCTGTTTGCCCAGGTGTCTCCACTCCTTAAGACCCCTCAGCTTTCACTTCCTCTTTAATCTGGCTTTGTTGTGGCTTCCATGCCCAGTCTGGTTCTCCTTCCTGTCTCCTCCATGTCTCCCCTAGATTTTGTTATTCTTGCTGCCACGTCAGCTTTTGTTTTAAATTTTGTTTTCTTAATCAATTCTAAGATAAAATCCTGACAGTAAGGGGTGGGATAAATCACCCCAACAAAAACAGACATCTCCAACAAAAAAATATATCAGAATATAACTGTTTAAATACCAGCTTTAGTGTGACATGCTAAAAAAAAATTAGGATATTATTTTTATGAATAATTTTTAAGGTGTCTTTTTATGAATGGATCTGGCACTCAGGTTAGTCAGCAGTGTTGTTGGAGTAAGAGTCATGCCAACATAAAAGTGTGCAGACTTGCATACAGGTTGTAAACTGCAACACTAATTATTATTGCCTCGAGTCACACATTATTCTCCTTCCATTTACAGGTTTCACTAAACCTCTAAAACATTTTGTCATTAGGCTGTGAAATGAAGATGGGCTAAATCTGGAGTTTTATCAGGCTGGTAAATACCACTTGTTGGAGTAAGTGTCACTTATCGCTACCAGGGTCTAATATGCTTCTCCGAGTTTTCCCACTACCACCAAAAACCAGCATCTTTTCCAGCCAGGCCCAGGTCCAGTGTTTTTCCTGTCAGTTTTTCCTTTCCGTGCTCTTTCACAGCTCCAATGAGTTTTTTGGTTGCAATATGCTGGCATTTGACACAGTGTAGGCATTGTTCTGGGCCTCCATATTGGTGGTCTCATTTCAGTTTATGACGCTGAAGAGAGTTGCACTATTAATGTACAAATAACAACATAATTAGATTACTATACATGAAGTAGGCATTTGTATTGTATGCATTTATAAAGGCATCATCTTCAAAAATCTCTTTATATATATCCCTATCCATCTACCCACCCATCTATTCACCTACCTATCCATCCATCAATCAATCCATCAATCCATCCATCCATCCACCCATCTATTCATCTACCTACCTATCGATCCATCCAATCACCTACCTACTTATCACTCAATCCATCCATCCACCTACCCACCCATCTACCTACCTAGCTACCCACCCATCCATCCATCCATCTATCACCTACCTACTTACCACTCAATCCATCCATCCACCTACCCACCCACCCAACCATCCATCCATCCATCCATCCATCCATCCATCCATCCATCCATCCATCACCTACCTACTTACCACTCAATCCATCCACCTACCCACCCATCCATCCATCCATCTTTTAACACAATTATTTTAGACTTTAGTTTTTGCCATTCAGTTTAGCTTTTAACCAAGTCTAAATGATGAAGTACATGCCTGTTCTTGCTTCATGTTTATTTAACTTAAAAGGTAAGAATTTAAGCCGTTCTACTTGAGCCAACAAATCCCATAATTTCAGATTTTATTACATAAAAGCTGATTTCCCTGGACGTTGGGCAAGTGAATGTGACTTGAATGTTTTTTCACTACAAGCACAAGTATACACGCTGGCTTTATAAAGTATGGATACACGCTTTAGTTGCACAACATTTAACTTCCTTCCTCTGTATTAGCTGCACTCAAAACCACTTGAAAACCATCAAGTAAACGGAGCACATGCCCAGACAGCTACAGCCAGTGGAGCAGAATGTATACACCTGCTCTGTGTCAACCTGTTGGGTTTTATAGCCTGAGGAAAGCTTCAAAAATGTTTTCAGTAACACTAATAAAAGACACATACTTCATCACTTTTGTCCTTATCAATGAAAATCTTCCTGTTTCCCATCTATTTATTTCAGACGACTGAAGCCACACACAGTCTACAGAAAGAAAGAGTAATGTCAGCGGGACTCCATTAGAAACAGATTTAATAGTTTTTTTTTTTGCATTTGCACTCAAAATAAAACAAAACAATTTGTAAACTTTTATGTCCCGTTTAAAGCTTGGGCAACATTTGTTTATCTAATACAGTTTTGCAGCCTGTGAGCGAGCCGATTGGTTGGTTTTCTCAGAGCAAAAGGGCCAAAGAAGAACTCCGATTTGAAGTGAAAACCTTAGTGAGTCAACTATAATTTTTTTTAACAACGAGGACTACGTGTGTGAATGAGTCTGTCTGTCCAGGCACTTGCCAGGAAGACAGGCGGCTACAAATATCCGGTGACACACACACACACACGAGTGCAGCACAGTTTCCATACATAACTACGCACTGCAAAATATGTAATTACACATTGTATGGTTTAGTGTATCTGCGTATCTATGGCAACCAAGCTATTTCCATGGTAGACCCGTATGCATCTGGTTAAATCATCACTGCTCTGTGGTAACCCCCGTTGTCACAGCAACCGTGGGTGTGGCAAAGGGCGGGGATAGGAAGAGGGAAACTGTAACAGGGTGGTCACACAAGGACACACGGGTGCACACAAACACACACACACAGAAACGTGAGAGGAATGTGTGGTCTGCGTTGGTAGAAACAGAGAAGCCAGATGAAATGCATGTGTGATCTCAATAAGAGGAAAATGTTTTTTAAACACACTCACACAGGCGAAGTCTTTGTTTTACAAAACAGGAAAAGGTTCGGAGGGAGAGGAGAGAGGAAATCAAACGAGGAACCAACGTTTTCTTTTGCGGGTTAACTGGGCTCAGGCCCCACCGAGCTGAGTGGAACCATGTTTTTCCATGGAACGTGTTCGAGATACCACCTCAACTTTTCTCGCCAAGCTTTAATTTAGTAAGTCAAACTGTGGGGGTTCTAACAATCAGTCAGGCTGCAGAAAAATCCCATGCAGGAGGAGCACCAATTTGCGTCTGTGTGTTACTTAGAATGAATGGTAAATGGACTGTACTTATATAGTGCCTTTCTATCCAACCAGAATACTCAAAGTACTTTACACCACAATCTGTGTTCTTATTTACCCATTCACACAGCACTCCTGGTCTCTACAAAGCTACTATGTACAACTCATCCTACTATCAACTTTTATTGTGTGTATTTGTCAAAGATGTACATATTTTAAAAACTTCAAAGGATGTACATAACCCCAAAAGATGTAATGTAATAAATGTAAATGCAGAAAATCATCAAGAGGCTATCAAAATGTAGCCTGGCACTTGACTTCCTACACAGTTCTTGCTCAATTCTAGTTTCCCTTCACTGCTCCGTTTGGGATCCGTCAGCGATTTCCGGTTAGCTTCTTAGCTTAGCTTCCGTCACAGTCGAGCTGGCGCACTACATACGTCACAACTAAACATTAGCGATTGGGTAGATCAGATCCAATCGTTTTAAACTTCAACAGAGGCCACGCCTCCAGCTAGAAATCGCTTCTCAATTAACGAGTCCAGACCTTGGTACGAAGCAAAGTGTAGAACAAGTGACTGGTTTTTACCAGGCTAATCAAAATGCAACATAACAGAAAGAGACAGTGATTGAAGCACCATGAATAACAGGATTGCAAAAGGACAGCACATGTTCACAAAAATAAAGTAAAAACTAAATAGAAAATGGTTACACAAGACAGAATTACACCAAAATGTAAGTAATAAACACAAATGGACACAAAATGCTCATGACACATACAAATAGTTCAGATAAATATATGCTGGGTTGCTGATGACGTAGCGACATCACAAAATGCAGATGGGGGAGCAGGAAGTAAATGCAGCCCCGTTTCCTTCTGTTGATTCAGCATCAAAATCCCTAAAGTCTGTGCCGTGTACGGTTGTTGCAACTGCTGCGATCGGGAGAAACATACATTTTTTTTTGTGTTCCGAAAGTAGCAAAAGTGGATCAACAATGTACAGCTAAAAACAGGAGGTGTGGAATATGACAATGAAAGAGTTTGCAGCTACCACTTTCTAACAGGTAAGGAATGTATCGCTTTTGAAAGTTTCCATCTGGCTCGTCGTAGAATGGTCTGCAGCATCTGATAGTTTATGTCAGTCGCCTCGACTCGGGTAAATCCTCCAGCTCCTCCATCATATCCTAAATGTACATGTATTTTTTTGCAATATTTCGTCTGTGCCAGCCCATTTAGGGCTTTAGTGTACTCACGGTGATTCATTTTGCTGTATTTTGAACCGGAGCAAATCACTTCCTGCCCCCCATCTGAATTTCACGCATCATCCGGGTCACGTGACTGCAACCCAGCAATATAAATATAAACTTGGTGATCAGAATATTCACAAAAGACTCAAACAAACAATAAACAGACACTATAGAAAAATTAAAAAAGTTACTTAAAACAAAATGTGAACCAAACAATGATGCAAACAAAAACGTGCAAATCAAACTATTTAAAGTAAACAATAACAACATTTTTGTCACCTTTTTTCAAATTGCTTTTAGTTCTTGTTTGGGAAGGTAAAACAAAGCACTTTCATTTTGTGTACTGAGAACTCACCTTAATCTAACTCCATGCAAATTATTTCTGCGTGTGGAAAACTGCAGTGCTCAACAAACCGGCTGTTCCTAATTACACAAGCTGTTATCATGCGACATTACCGGGACACGTTTGTTTAAAAAGTAATTCTGCTCATGACTCTGAGGACAACATTTTCTGAGTCAGCACACTTTCAGCTTTGCCCAGGTGCTACTGATTACCTGCCTGACTGTTACTACGGGCAACTGGAAAACTGCCGTGTGGGAGCTAACAGTAGAACTCAGAGTATAATCTGGTGCTTGAGAAGGAATGAGAGGCATGCATGAAATAATAGGTGAAGGCCTGGTGCAGAGGACCAGGAGGATTTACTGCTTGAGAACTCCACCTGGACCCACCTGCAGAAACAGAAGTTGTACACCAACCTTATTGATTTTGATCTCATTATATTAAAAAGGATTTTAGTTGAACAATAAACGTTGCACTTGTTGGACAGCACACAGACGTATCACTGATCAGAGCTGGTTTCTGCAGGATTTCTGCTTATATTTGTGTTTGGCACACAAAGCAGCTGACTTATGGGATTTATCTTGGGTTGAATACCTGGATCTTTGAGGCAAATCGTGCATGCAGCTGTTGCAATGAGAATGATGCAACAGTTTGCATAATTTTTTTTTGCACTGCACTGAGAGGCGGATGCAATGCTTCAGTAAGTAAAACTCTGCCTTCATGCTAAGCTGACAAACAAGCTGTCAGGCTTTTAGATCTGATGGTTGATTATATATGTGGAACTGACAGTTTTTGTATTGTGCACAGATTCAACTTTAACACCTGCAGAAATCTAAACTCCTCTCTTGCAAAACTCCAAGTTTAAATAAATAATTTGAATTAACATTTATATTTACTTTTGATAAAAACAAAGAAGTAAAATGGTGGTAATAGTGTCAGAGTGTCTGCAACCTGCAGCTCTTTGAAGCTTTTACCAAAACTAACATGAGATCAAGTTTGTTTTTGTTGCTCTTGTTTATACCCACAATAGAAAAGTCTAGCTTCTGTCCATGTGTTCGCAAATAAACTACTAAAGGTCCTGACTTGTCACACTATCAAGTGTCAGACAACTTATTCTCCATCTCCATCTTCTTCAGCTTATCTGTACTTGGGTTGCAGAGGCAACAAGTCCAGGAGAGAAACCCAGACATCCCTCTCCCCAAGGTGTTCCCAGATCAGAGAGGATACACAATCCTTCCAGCAAGTCCTGGGTCATCCCCGAGGCCTCCTACCAGTGAGACGTGCTCGGAACACCTCTAAAGAGAGGCATCCTAATCAGACGAACCACCTCAACTGACTCCTTTCGATGTGGAGGAGCAGTGGCTCTAATCCAAGCTCCTCCCGATGATGTAGCTCCTCACCCTGGCTCTAAGGCTGAGCCCAGCCACCCTACAAAGGAAGCTCATTTCGGCCGCTTGTATCCGGGATCTCGTTCTTTCGGTCATGATCCACTTCTCATGACCATAGGTGAGGGTTGGAACGAAGACAGGCCAGTAAATCAAGAGCTTTGACTCAGCTCTTTCTTTACCGTGACCAACCCGTGAGTTGATAATCACGGTTGTTGTTGCGGCAATGTGTGATTGTAAATGAGCCAATGGGAAGAAATGGCTCTTTTGATTGTAAATGTAGGTCCACTATCCTGCACGTTTTAGATGTTCCTCTGCTCCACCCCTGATTTGAATGAATGGATCAACAGGTTTCTGCAGAATTTGAAGGTAATTCAGTCACTGAATCAGGTTAACTCAGACCCTCCTGACTGCAGAGGTTGTCACAGCTTATCAGGACTCACCTTCAGGGTGTGATTACTTCTCTGTACAAGATACAGTTAATCTGAGAAAACATGACTCAGTTTACCTTTAGCTCTAAAATCTTGAAGAGGAACATAATTTAAACTCTATTTAATGATTACTTTATAACAGCTTATCACTGTCATAAAGACTAATAAATATGGGTTGCTTTTAAACAGAATCTTATCAAGAAATTCAACAGAACCTGGTAATCCAAAGGAAAATAAATCTGGAGGTCTCCAGAGTCTAACAGGGAGGGTTTTTGTAAACTAATAGTATAGACGCTTCATTGTTTCACAATGAAGTCTTAAAACAAAAAGGGTTGCTCGAAGTGCAGGGTCATTGTACTGTATCCTGTCAGGAAGGTCTGCTGGACCACCTCAAGGTGCAGCTTGCATTAAAACAACATAAAGCATTGGTTTGAAGAAGCCCAATGTCTGCTTGAGCAACACTAGAGGCCTGGAGCTTTTGGCAAAAGGAACCCCAGAAAAAGCTTTTGGCGCATTCCGGAGAAGAGTTGGAAACAAAACCCTCATTCTGCAGTTTCATCATTTTCTACGCATTTTTTAAAAAGTTGAGTAAGACGAAAATAATTCCCCCCACCCTGTTTGTGTTTTATGGTAAACTGGAGCGCAGAGGTTGGGGAGCTACACCCACATTGTGACACACGGTGCAGGAGCTCCGCCGGGATGTTTCTACTATGTTTCATCTCACAGAGTGTAAAGGTCCAGTTTGTGTGTACTCCTCTATCAGGCTGTCCTTCTCACCTCTTAAGTGACAAATCGGATGCTTGTGATCAACCAATAGATACAATATCACCTTCTAATGTTGCTGTTGCTACGGCTGACAAACACTTCAAACATGTGACAAGTTGTGATGAAACCATGATTGCAGCTCGATGAAATAGCCGATGGGAATGTCAGCTGCAGTCTGATACCACTTTTTGTTTGCCTGCTGCAGGAAGACAAAACTCCAATAAGAATGTGTTTCTGTGTTCCTCACAGAGCAACAGACGTAACGATAACAGATCAATGGAAGTGCCAGTTTAACGCATGAGATAAAGAGCACAGATGAGGAGGAGTGTTTGAATGTGTGGTCGGTATCAGCTGGATTGATGTGGAATTATCTCCTCAGCAAACATCAACACTACACTGATGTCAGACAAGTCAAAATAAAAACTAGTGATCTGTAAAACTTTCAAGGATGCGCCACAAAAATATATCAGTCTTTTGGAAAACATTAAGAAAGAGAAGCTTGTGTTAAAATCAACTTTTCCAATCCAACTTTATTTGTAAAGCACTTTGTGTACCACAGCAGACCATGATGCTGTTCAATCAAAATAACACAGGAAAATTACAAGCAGGAAAAATAAACAAAAAAAAAAAAAAGCCAAAAAATTTAAATCTACAAGAAAATTTCTACAAAAAATAAAAATCTGGTACAAATGAACAACACAACCCCTTTTCCTTAAATATATAGGTTAAAATTAGAAGCAACCTGCAAATTATAACAAAAAAAAACTAAAAAAATAACTTTAAATGCTAAAAGGAATTCAACACATAATTAAACAGTCATTTAAACTTTTCCCCCCTAACTTAACTTGATTCAATCCTGAACTGTTTTAGGAATTAGATGTTTCTGAAATGGATTCATAACCCGTCTTTAAAGTTGTTAAAAGTGGTTGGAATAAAAATACTTTTCAGTGTATGTAAAGCTCCTGCTAATTGTTCAAGTACATACAGTAATTTCACTTAAAGCAGAGTAGTAAATAATTGCCAGAGTAAACACATTACTGAGTGACAGTCATGAGATAATCTGAAACTTGGTTCTGTGATATATTGCAAAATTCTTGACATTTAATCAGGTGCTCTGAGAGAAAAACTATCTCTCTAAGTCCAACATGAAAACATGACTCAAACCCAGCTGATAATAAATGATGACAATGATTTCACAAAACAGAACAGAAAGTATCTTTTCTTTAGTTTGGTTGTTTATCTCATGTGACAGAAGCTTAAACTTGGATTCATGGTCTTTTCTTCACAAGAGTCAGTCTCTTTGCTACTTGGTGTGGTTACAAATGGCCTCCTTTAAAACTGGCTTCTTTTTTGGCAAGTGAGAAACGGTGGGAGTGTTCTTTTATTTCGACGGGGTTTCCATGACGACAATGAGGCAAAGAGGCGATGGCGCAAAAAAAAAAAAAAAAAAACGAATGGCGGGAGAAGATGGAGGGGAGAGGGTATTGTGGAAGGGGGTTGGATTGGTACTGCCAAGCCTCATGACTCATTCTAGCAAGGGACTAGAGGTGGAAATAAATGAGGGAGGAGAAGAATACAGGGCTGGAATTGGTGGAGCAACAGTAGGGAGTTGAAAGGATTTTTACTCACAGTGAAACTATGATAAAGACAAGAACGATGATGTCTCCGTTATCACATTTGGGATTCAGGTTCTTGCACTAAGAATCTTGGGAAGATGTCTCAAGAGCGCAACCAGAACAGCTGGAGTTACGTGTTTCCGGTTTTTAAAATCCTTTAGCTCTAAAGATATAAAACTCTGTGCATAATGACAACAGAAGCTAGCTGGTTAGTCCTGTTACATTGGTTTTTAGAGGAAAACCAGCACATGTGGTTTTGGTTTCCCTCAAAACAAGGCTTGCAGGTTGGGGGTGGGGGGTCGCCCACAGGCCCAACTGTCCTCAACAATGTCTTTACCACAAAATACAATTTTCTTAGACTTGCTTGATTTCGGTTTCATCAAAAACTGAAAAAATTGGTTATTAAGGCACATTTGCATATTTTCCTGTGTGTTTACAGATTGTTACTCTATCAGTAAACCAATGCAAAACTGAACTTTATTTAATCAATAACAGCTTTTTAACACTATTTAAAAGTCAGGAAAATTGTTTTTTTTTTATTCCTTTCTGCAGCGTTAACAGAAAAGACAATGGATTGCATTTTTCTAACAGTTCTGCAGGACAGTTAACAACATAAATTCACTTTTAATGAGAAAAAAGAGACTAAGAAATAGTTTTGCATTTACAATTACTGCAAATAATACAAAATCCATACTCCATGACTCTCATATAAACAAAAAGTTCAGCAGAATGCCATCTTATCGTTTAATAAATAATCTAATGCTGCTGTGATGGCATTATCTTGTAATTGTGATGGCTTTTTTATGAGTATTTTTATATATATTTGCTGAAGATGCAAGCAGGAGAGTCAAATATAAGTTACAAACAACCCTGATTAGTAAAAAGGAGCTTAGATAGATACTTTATGCTACGTTACAGGTTGGCTCTGTTAAGAAAAGCCAACAGTCAACAGGCTAAAGCTGGGTAATCACCATAATCTGTTGGTTTTAGTATCACTTTAAACAGGAAAGGTGCAATTATCTGATAATACACTTTTTAATCTAAGTTAGGAAGGTGCTAGCTGTGAATGATAACACTAAACATTTAACATCTTTAATTGATTACAGATAAATCGAAAAGCTGAAAGATCACATGTATTAGAATGGCTGCTGTGAGTTTTCAGCTGTCTAACCAGGCCGAGTCCTAATTTCAATATGTAAAACACCCCAAACTGGCTGTACTGGAAGGCTTATTGGTCTGGATTAACTGCAGTGCAAATCACATTCCATCTCCATTGTTTGATGTTGCAAAACAAATCAGCACCACCTAAAACCACCTGGGCAACCTGACACCCAACTTTTAAACACCTGCAGACCGACCAGCTCCCAAAACACATTCACATGCAACACATGATGTCATGCATTAACATACAGTGAGAGTAAAGAATGATCACTCCCCTTCATTCCTCCTCTCATCCAGAGGCAAAGTTTTTCTCTTCTTAGGGAAGCCTGAAAAGAAGAAAAGAGGAGGAGGTTTTGACTGACTGGATGGTGTGTCATAGGAGTGTAAAGTTACAGCTCAGTCCTCCCTTTCACCCAGATCAGCAGCCAATCGTGGTTGAAACAAGTTCCCTCCCACAAGAAAGGCAGGCTTTAAAACTCCTCGGTATATTCCCCTCTGCCTACCCTCTCTGGTCTCTTCCTCTGCTGGCCTGCCTGTCTGCCTGCCTTGCCAACCGAGCCAGTTGATCACCCCAAAGCCCTTTCATTCAAAAGAAGAAAAAAAAAAGACGACTTCAGAATGTCTTTCAGGAACTCAACCACCTCCTACAGGAGCTCTTCTGGCCCAAGGAACTTCAGCAGCAGCTCTTATGCAGGACCAGGTGGCATCACCTCCCGCAAGACCTTCACAGTGAAGAGCTCCTACGGGAGCGCTGGCAGCAGGGGCTTCGGAGGAGCCGGCTCCGGCTTTGGAGGAGCTGGCTACGGAGGAGCTGGCATCACCAGCAGCTCTGCCTACAGCCTGAGCTCGCAGATGGGCGGTTCAGGTGCAGGAGGCATGGGTATGGGCATGGGCTTTGGAGGAGCTGGCATCGTCCAGGCCCCCATCACTGCCGTGACAGTGAACAGGAGTCTGCTGGCCCCCCTCAACCTTGAGATCGACCCCCAGATCCAAGCTGTCCGCACCCAGGAGAAAGAGCAGATCAAGACCCTCAACAACCGCTTCGCTTCCTTCATTGACAAGGTAAGGCCCCGAGATAAAAGTGCTCGATTCCAAGTTTCAAAGTCCAGTCAAAGAGTTTTAAAGATGTCTCACAGATGTGACACCGTTATGCAACGTTGGATACAAGCCCATGTGTTTATCACATGCCGTATAATGCTGATTTTGTCACTTGTTCTGCAAAAAGAACATTGATTTATGCTTTCTGCTTCCCTCACCGCCCACAAATGAGACACAGGCAGCTCAGGGTTTGGCCCCCATGTCTTTCTGGCTTTTGTAGTAATGAAAAACAGACATGCTTAGAAGAAGAAAAAAAAAGATAGCGAGAATAAAAAAAAACTTTAGGGTGTGTCGGGCAGAGCTCAGGGCTTGTGATATGAGTTACCTTGGGAATGGTCCCTCCCTTAGCTGGGGTGTGGCCTTTTCAAATGCCCTGTTGGCCCCCACTCCTTCCAAATACACACAGTAATGAGTGCTTAATGTTACTTTAACCACAATGCCTTTTTTTAACGCTGACATACTATATAAGGAGTGTCCACTGGCTGTATGAATAGATAAACTTTTAATCTTTAAAATCAGCTTCTGTCCTGTTTGTGCACACAGGAGAGTATCGGTCCCCTGAGGTCTCAGAGGCGGGTTAATATTTAAAAAGTTGGTTTCATGTTCTGGTTGCCAGCCGACTAGCAACATATCAATTCTTCTCCTCTGGACAGAGCGATTCAAAGAAGAGACAGAGCGTTTTGCACGCAGTTTCAGTCTCTTTTGTCTTTTCGGAGTCGTCTCAACGTCCTTATTGTCAAGTTCAAATTAAAACTGTAGGAGGTGATCAGATCCAATCAGCAGAGTGCAATGTCCACGGTTTATCTCCTTTTTTTTACTGTTCACAAATATTCAAACTCCCCCACCTCTTCAACAAATAAATCACCCCTCGCTGTCAGCTCGCCACTCTTTCTTTATCAAAGCTTTATCACACAGTTAAATATTTACCCTTCTGCATCTGCCATGGACGAGGTTTGCCACTCCCCTTTCTCCATCGCTTTGTAAAAAACAGGAAGGCACGTAGGAGAAGGGTTAACAAGCTCCATTCCTCCATCACTGCCTTTTTTTTCCAACCCCCTACCCCTGTCAGGATGCACATATCTCATCTCACACAGACCTTCCTGATGGCCTGTCTGGAAAAAGAAAACAAAAATAGTCAGCCCTCTTTTACAAACCACCAAGAACAAAGACCATAAATGGAGGGTAGGAGGCCTTGTGAGGCTGATCCTGATTATTAATTAATAGGGCATTAACCTCAAAGCTATGTTATTCAGAGACGTTACTCTTTAGAGGGGAGTTTTGTAATATTTCCCGACCAGTGACAAGGAAGATTTCATCACATGACCGAGAATAAACAGAAATGTAGGTCAGTAAGTCTTTGAAACCACCTTTTTTAAACTTTTGCCTTTTCTCTGTTTCTCAACATCAGGTCCGCTTCCTGGAGCAGCAGAACAAAATGCTGGAGACCAAATGGAACCTGCTGCAGGGACAGACCACCACCCGCTCCAACATCGACGCCATGTTCGAGGCCTACATCGCCAACCTGCGCAGACAGCTGGACAGCCTGGGCAACGACAAGATCAAGCTGGAGGCCGACCTGCACAACATGCAGGGCCTGGTGGAGGACTTCAAGAACAAGTGAGCTTCAAGGGGTTAATATATAAAGTTACTGGGGGGGGCTACTATGTAATGGTTTAAGTAAGGCATGATATTGTTCCAGCACATCTTCAGAACGTGGACTCCTCCCTACATCTGTCCATTGTCTTGCGTCACACAAACCTTAGGGAATTACAACACTAAGGAAGCATGTTACAAACACCCAGTATACAGGAAGTACAACTTGTTTCAACCGAGTATAAAAGGGAGTATTTGAGAACGCTGATGACACTGCTACAACAGAAACTAGTTTTTAATTTGCTGGCTGTCCAAAGATAAATGAAGCAAATAATCTGAGGAATACCAGAGGGTCGAATATCAGCAACAACCCCCTCAATCCAACCTCACTGTCTGAGGAAAATGTCCCAGAAAGGTTTAAGAGAAAAAGATGGACTACTAGCACCACCTAATGTTGCTTTAGTGTAGACACTCTCAAAGAATCACATCAAACAAGAGGAAATATTCAAAACATCTTTTCCTCAAACCTTAGGTATGAAGACGAGATCAACAAGCGCACAGAGTGTGAGAACGACTTTGTCCTCATCAAGAAGGTAACTGCCGTGATCACTCACACTTCATCTGCGTAAATCAGTTCTTTTGTTGACAAATAAGTTTAATGAACATGTTTGTTTGTTTGTTTTCCAGGATGTGGACGAGGCCTACATGAATAAGGTCGAGCTGGAGGCCAAGCTGGAAAGTCTGACGGATGAGATCAACTTCCTCAGGTCGATCTACGAGGAGGTACAGTTCAAACTTTACTCCACGTTTGTTACTTATCTTACATTTTTGCGGCGCAGCTTTTCAGGCTCTTGTCTTTTCAGCATCTGTTTTGTATCTTGGCTTGAGGTGCTGCGTCTTCTTTGGAAGTGCATTAGCTGGTTGGGTTTTCCACAAGAAGGGAAGATGACTAACGCCTGTTTTTTCCCCCTCCTACTCGGCTTTCGTTGTAATTTCCTCAGGAACTGCGTGAGCTTCAGAGCCAGATTAAGGACACTTCGGTCATTGTGGAAATGGACAACAGCCGTAACCTGGACATGGACTCCATTGTGGCAGAAGTCAAGGCCCAGTATGAGGACATCGCCAACCGCACCCGCGCAGAGGCAGAGACGTGGTACAAGACCAAGGTAATGGGTTAATGTTTTGAAGTGTACTGTATGCTCACCAAACTTTGGACAAGTCTGTAATGTTTTCTTTTGTTGACACTTTAGTATGAAGAGATGCAGACGTCCGCCAACAGATATGGAGACGACTTAAGATCAACCAGAACAGAGATCGCAGATCTGAACCGCATGATCCAGAGACTGACGTCAGAGATCGACGCCATCAAGGGACAGGTAAGGAAAAGAAGTTTGCAAAATCTGTTATTTCACAGCAATTTTTGTGGATTGAAACTCATTTATCATAAATGATCTCTTAGCGTGCTAACCTGGAGGCACAGATCGCTGAGGCCGAGGAGCGCGGCGAGCTGGCGGTGAAGGACGCCAGGTCCCGCATCAAGGAGCTGGAAGATGCCCTGCAGAGAGCTAAACAGGACATGGCCCGACAGATCAGAGAGTACCAGGACCTGATGAACGTCAAGCTGGCTCTCGACATCGAGATCGCCACCTACAGGAAACTGCTGGAAGGAGAGGAGGACAGGCTGGCCAACGGCATCAAGGCCATCAACATTTCCCAACAGAGCAGTAAGTCCCCGTTTGTTCAGGATGCTGAAGCTTCTGCAGGTTTGAATTCCGGTAGATTTCTTTAATTTAAATCCTTTTTTTTTTTTTACCTCAACAGCAAGTTACAGTGGCTTCCCCATGGACAGTATGAAGAGCAGCTACTCGAGCAACTACTCCAGTGGCTACGGCAGCGGCGCCGGAGGCTACGGCAGCGGCGCCGGAGGCTACGGCAGCGGCGCCGGCGCCTTCAGCAGCGGCTTCAGCAGCGGCAGCGCCTTCAGCAGCGGCAGCGGCAGCGGCGGCGGCTACAGCACCATCCAGAGCAAGAAGAACGTCGTCATCAAGATGATCGAGACCAAGGACGGCAGAGTGGTGTCCGAGTCCTCCGAGGTCATCGAGGATTGAAGCGTCTAGGCGCAGCTAACCGTCTGCTACGAGCTCCTCTTCCTCTCTGGTAGTTTTTATACTCACAGCTCACCCAACCTCAACTATCGTAATAAACAAGTCTGAAGTAAAAATTTCCAAACACTCTCTGATAGAGCACAAACGTGTTTTTTCATGAAGCAATAAACGATCCTAACACTACCAAAGATCTGAACGGGACCAAAGAACTTACTCTGTATGTCTAATGTCTGAAGGTCTGTACTAAAAGAAGTAAAAAGTGAGTTTAGAACTTGGCAAATTGCAACTAGAAGAAAAAAAAAAAACATAGCACACTCCCATGAAGTCTACACAACTGTCAATCCATACATGAAGGGTCAGAGTGTTGCATGAAATGGACAGTGACCGTGTAAAAAAAATAAAAGGAATGTGAATGTAATGAAAGTGAGCTCCAGTGTTGTTGGATAACTAATGTTCTGAAGTTACCTGCTACAGTAGGTAGTGCATGTCTTCCCTGTGCGTGTCCTTTAACTCAAATTGTTTTTGGCCCATGTGTCACACCGTTGTCCCGAGGTGCTGTTTTTGCTACCAAACTGAATAAAACTGTGTTTACTGAATGAAAAAAAGATGCATTGGTTTTCATTTTAATTAAACAGGTAGTCAAAAATTATAATAAAAATAAATTGATTTGGATGTTTAAATTTGACAGGTCAGATGTAAAGATATAAAAAGATAAATTACCTTTCAAATCGGCTCTGTCCAAGCTGTAAAAATACTAAAATACTTCTGTATTGCAGTACTGTCTACAAGCTATTACACATCTAGTTTTTGTTTGATCAATTAAGAAGAACGTTTTATTTACGGATTAGTTTTTGATCAAATTATGCATTTCTTCTTTGATTTGTAGGGTTGATCCATTTTACTCCTAACTGGATGTAAACTAAAGCTGTTAACTCTTTCTGAGAATAAATGTTTTGTGAATAATTTCAATTTAAGTAAAGAGAAACTGAACATTGAGATGAGTAGAATGAGTCGATATGCTGCTGTAGTTTCATAAATGAATTATTAATAATTTGTTTTAATTTGTATGTTCATTACATGCGATAAATTTCTGCAGGAACCTTTATGTAGCTCATTTTCTGAAAGGGTTTATAATTTTTTCTCTCATATTCATGTAATACTACTGCGTACACCAACAAATGATACATGAAAATAAAATGTGTATTAATTTATTAACTAGTACGTATGTCTTTGAAAAAATAAAGACAAAATAACATGAGAATATCTACAAACAGAAAAAAAATTGACATGCACACATTGTAACGAGCACCGACACTATGACCATATATATATATATATATATATATATATATATATATATATATATATAT
>JARVJO010000024.1:23642570-23661499 GCA_031762555.1 Cynodonichthys magdalenae | reverse complement strand
TCTTTAGATTGTTCTTTTTTCATGTACAGTGCCCTGAGACAACATATGTTGTGACTTGGCGCTATATAAATAAACTGTATTGAATAGCATCTGTTGCATGTGTATTGCAGTTTGGGATAAAAATCTCAAGATTTTAATTTTAATTTAATGCAAAATGCTTACCTTAAATCTTATGTGCTGTTGCTTTGACGCATTGTGTGGTTTGTGAGCTTATGTCAGGGACTCGTTTCCTTGTTTCAACACACCTGACTGAAATAAATGAGTGATTGACAGGCTTCTGCTGAGCTTGATGACATTCTGAGTAGGTTAATTAATTAAATCAGCAGGAAAACAATTAAAACATGGAGGACAGTGGGTCAGGAGAAACAGAGCTGAAGGCTTCTGCACAGAGTGGACCTGGTGAATTTCTCGTCACGAGGTGACAGCTAACCGCTGCGACATTGTGCAGCTCCATTAAGAACCACACAAGTAAATATATATCTAATGTAAAATCAAGAAAAAACATTTTTTTACAGTTCAGTTTAAAATTTTCTGTCATGCAAACTTTAAGATCTGTGAAAGTCGAAGCAAAACATTAGATATTTTAGGCCCATTCATTCTTTTTTTCGAAAACTATCTTGAAACTTCAGAACTTAGTTGCATGTTCTCCCTGTGAGTTTTCTCCAGCATTTTTTCCAATCCAAAGTCATGCATGTAAGGTTATTTTTTAAGGATGTGGGTGCATGTTGTCCAAGTGACCTATAATGTCATATGGCTTGTAGAACTTCAGAACTCAAAGATTGTTATATCTAGTTAAAAAAAATGACACCAAAGTCTTTTTATGCCTCATAACTAGCCTTTGAACTCTCAGTCGTTTCTCCTGCCAAGTTTCAGCAGAGTAAACTCCCTTCTGAGGGTTTTTTCTCACAGAGAAAAAGAGCATGTCAACATTCCTCTACATGTGCTGACTGGAAAACCTGAAATGCTCCCAATGACACCATGTCAAACCAAACGGAGTCTTGCAGGCTTGTGACTGTTGCAGCTTTAGGACAAACAGGACTTTTCATTTTTGACAGTCTTCTCCTTGAAGAAAAAAATCTCCTTTTTTGGTACTTTTTGTCTGAAAATGTTAAAACGTCAGACTTTGTTGACTGAACCATGTTTGCTTTTAAAACGACTGTAAGGTCTGTGTTCAATGAATGTGTGTGGCCCCAGCTCTTCCCCTGGAATTCTGCCTGCAAACCTCAGCTCTATACAAATGTGCGAATAAATCTCTGAATTTAAGTTTAATAAACAGATCAGCTCTGCAAAAAAGCATCTTTCAGCAGCAAATACAACTTAAAACAGTGTTGACTAGACTGACCTGGAGAAAATAAGCCATGCTTTTTCACAACCTTGCTCTTCATGTTTGGATCAGTGAAGTCTCATTTTTGCACCTCTAAGCTCGTCCATAATGCTGCTGCCTGTCTTTTAACTGGAACTTTTAGATTTTGGCCCATTTCACCTATCTTGTCCTTCACTTCACTGCCTTCCTGTGCACCACAGAAATGATTTTTAAAATTATTCGTCTGACTTACAAACATCAAAATGGTCATGTCCCCTCACATTCCACATCGTGGGATTAGCGGTTAGCACTATTGCCTCACAGCAAGTAGGTCCTATGACCACCCTTGTGAAAAATAAATATGTTAAATATATAAATCTTAGCCTATTTGGGCATTAAGCCAGACTAATCATAACTAATTTTGTACTAAATATTTTCATTTTAGTTGTAATTAAATTACAGAAAAATCCCAATTTGAAGTTTATTAAGCATACTGTTACATGCTAAAGTGTTACAACTACAGGTATACTTTGTAAACTTTAAGTATACAGTGTTTAATGTACTAATAACAAATTTAAGTGTATTATTTTTGTAAAGAAATTACATTTAAATTGTATTTTTAATGTCTTTCAAATTCATTAGCATTATCCTTTTTAAATATTACTATTATGATGATAGTATGCTCCATTTTACTTATTATTAGTAAGGAAGTACAACTTTTAGCTACTCGTTAATATCTTTTTTTACCCTTTGCTACTTTTTACAATATGTTTTATTTCACACTAACGTACTGAAACATATTAGGCTACTAGCTTGAAGGCTGAATTAAAACATTTCATACAAGTTATTCCCTATTGTTAACATTAAAGGTTATTTATTAGCTATTTGAATGTATTTGCTTTTTTAAATTAACCATGCACGGACTGAAATAAACCTAAACTGTGAACTTAAATAAACTCAAACAAAAATAAGCTTGTGCGCTGTAAGGTGTGGCCCAACTCCCATATCGCAAAAGTTTGTTTTGCATCAAGCAGTAAGATAAACAGAAGATTTTTTTTTTTTTTTTTTAGACTTTGTGGTGCAAAAGATTCAGCATTTCTAAGTAGCACGGTAAAGCTGGTAAAAACCAGTCGTTACCCACTTTCATTTGATTAAAACCAGTTCTTTATGCATTAAATACAAAAAAATAAAATTATCAGCTGCTTCTTTTCCACAATCTAATGGTGTCTTGCTTCACAGGGAGGGGTGTGTTTGGGACTCGTCATGCTTTATTTAAGATCTTTGTCTCAAAGTGCTATGTTGGTTTTGATGGTAGGGTTCTAGGTTTTTGCAGACTGGATAAGAGTTGAAGATCCACAAGTCTATATTTGCTTTTTGGACTTGCAGAAGACCCTAGAGACCCTAGAGAACAGTCTAAAGCAGAAAGTGACAGTGCTTGGTGATGGTCCCAGTTCCAGAGTGATGCAAACTCTAAACCAGTTGGTCAGACGGAGCTAAGCCCCTGATTTACAAGTTCCTCTGCATTTGTGCTCACACCTTTGGTTACTAACAGTGACCTGACCTCAAAAGAATGAAGTTGTAAAATAAGCTTCTTTCAAAGGGTTTAGGAGATAACTCAGAGATAGGGTCGTCACACTAAAAAAGGAATTTAGGGAAGAATCCACGTTGGAAGGCTTTGAACATTTTTTCGAATAAGTTAAAGCCTCGAGGAAAAAGAAAAGATGTTAAAAAGCCTCTGTTTCTTATTGGTTTGCCAAGACTGGACGAGCAAGATGAGGTAGCTGAACAGAGAAAGTTCAGAAAAGTTTGCTGAGATTATTGGTCTGAAACCAAGGCTTAATCCGATTTTTTAGTGTGACCTACCCCGAAACTAAGAAATTAGATGGGTCATGTGTTATAAAACAAACGTAAAACAACGTAATCAATTTTTATTTTACAAATCAGCTTAATTTCAAAATGGATATGGTTAAGTCTTTTTCAAAATGCTTTACATTTGTTTCCAGATAATACAAGTACAAAGTACAAGACTACAGATTAATCCATTTAGATGTTCTCCACACCCATATTTTATTTTAACTTTCAGACATGAATCCATTTTCTCATACATGTTCCTCCAATTAATCTTATAAATGCATGAAACGTGAACGAATGTGCAGCATCGAGCTCGTTGAAATAATTTTCAGATTACAGAAGTGAGAGTGAATCGCTGGTATTTGTATCTGGGGAGTGAATCATTTTGCCCTAAAGGTCATTCTGATACGCTGTATTAAACTCTGGGAAGGCAACACCTTTACTAGAGTTGTCAAGGTGGTTCTCAACAAGTTCTGACAGATATAGCTCTGTCTGAACAAGAAATGCTGTAGGTTTCACTCCTGAAAGTTGATCTACAATTCAAACTCACATCTTGGAAATGACTTGTTAAAGCTACAAAGTAGAGAACTGTTAAGAAAACCGTGTGAGGCCCTTGAAGGCCCAACATGTGTTGAAAGTTGGAAAGTTGAAACAACTAAGTTTAGTTTTATAAAATAAAAATTCTTTGTTTCCTCACTTGTACTTATTTTCCTTCCTTGTTTTGTGATTTCCCCTCCAAATTAATGAAGTCAAATTTGCTTTATTGTTTTAGTTTTTATTGACGGGTGTACAACTGCTTAGATAATTTAGCTCTCTGCCTGCAGGGACCCTCCTGCAAAACCAGTTCTCTCATCTCAAGCACTTTCTTCAGGCTTCTAATGCAATGAAATCCTGTTAGAAAGAAAAATCTAAGTCTTCTCTCTATTTTCATTAAGCACATGCTTGAATACAAAGTTTCCTTCTAAAGAAGGCATCTGTGATTGAACAGATTGCATGAGATTTTGTTTAACAAATTGGCGTACAAAGTGGTAGGTGCTTCTTGATTTTGCCTTTGAGATTTGTATAACCACATTTCAATGACCACTGAAATAGAAATGCTCATAAAAAGCACAAAAGTAGTACATATAAAAAGGCAACATTTGCATTTTTTTGCATCACAACATGACCAATAAAGTGTATTGAATTAAAAAGTCACGCACTCTTCAGATGATTAACCACAACATTACGAGCACGACGCCATATTGGAAGGGGAGGACTGTCAATGTAAACTATTTATTATGGTTTGATTTCTAAGTGTAAAACACATTTTCATTATTTACCTCACTTTTTGAGTGTAAAATCTTAGTTAAAATAATTTCAATATCAATTTATTGTTGTTTAGCTCCTTGTTCTTACATTTTTCAAATTTTTACTAAACATTAAATTTAAATGTTTTGTCTATATCCTAAATCCAAATAACTGAAATGTAAAAGTTAAATCTTAAACGTTGTGGTTAAATGTTGAAGTTTACATTGAAGTATTGCAAAATTTAAAGCAGCCTTTGCAGTTTGTGCAAGGCTTCTGTTATGATGTCACCATTCTAGTAAAAAAGCAACCGCTAAAGATGCTAATGATCCTAACACTGCTAACACTGCCCCACAAGACATCAAACTTGCAGTCGCGGCCGGTGTCCAGGCTGCACGTAGGAATAGGAATTTTGTATAGCATATTCAGCAGCATGACCAGCGTTAGCTTTTGCTTTTGTTGCACAATGATGATGTCACAACAATTCCTAAATGTAAGCTTTATCATTTAACCGCAATGTTTAAAATTTAACTGTTATGTTTGAATTTACACTTTTAGATTTAGGATTTAATATTTACATATATTATTTAGCCATTAAATTTAGCGTTTGGTAAAAATTTGTTAAAGGTAAGAACAATTAGCTCAATAACATGTTAGGGGAATTTTTAAGCTAGGATTTTACACTCAGAAAGTGAGATAAATAATGAAAATGTGTTAGTGACATTTTTTTAGTTTTATTTTAGACTTGCTCATATAATTGCATATAAATATTAGATTTTCATTGGTTAGCTTCTGCCTATTAAAACCATAATTTATTGCAGATGCCTGTTTGCAACATGTTTTTGTCCGATATAATAATATGTATTGAAAACATTTCTATCAAATAAAAATACTAGTTGTCAACAGCAAAGTGAGTTTCATTGATGTGCTGAGTTAATTTAACATGTCATAGTTACCACATTCAGCTTTACAGGCCAACAATGCTGTCTGTTAAATTGTCCTCGTGCCGAACAATATGGCCGACCTCTCTGATCAAGAAACGTCACATGATAGCTTCTCTATTCAATACACCTGAGTTATAAACCTAGCATGACTTAGTAGATTATTTTCTTCATTCATGTGTACATAAATGATTAACACGTGGAGCTAAATTAGATTGTATTTTATATGTATTTTATTAAAAAACATAATAATTGTATTTTATTCTATCAGATTCAGATGTAGAGAAATTGTAAAACATATTTTGAAATGTAAACTTTATATAGTGATGTTGCTTAAAATGTAAATGACACTTTAAACAAATATTCTTTACCACAATGAGTCATTACAAGGTTAGCATCACAAACTGGAGCTTCTATTTGTAATATAAAACCAACTGAAACTAGTGCAAATAATAAATACTGATGCATTTAAAGTCCCTCATCTGTCTAATCCTCCCTGAGTAAAACTGTTTTTGCCAAAAGTGTCTGAATCCCACTGCTCGCCCTCAGTACAGATGACATTCTGCTGTGAACATCAGGGTGTGTCGAGCCCAGATCACTTCACAAGGGCGACACTTCTACCTGTCTGACAAGCTGAGCTGCTCAGAGCCTGTCAACCTGCCCCCGAGCTCAGCTCCTAGGATCTAAGTAATTGGAGGAGAGCTGGGGAGGAGGCGCAGGAGAGGCTGAGCTTCTTAGGACCTCCTCCTTTTGGAGGAAAATAAAAATCCATCCCTGAGAGGTAGAAGGTACTTAGAGGGACTTGGCTCTCCTCTTAGTGTGCTCCACTTCTCTGCCACACTCCTCTCTGTGTCTGCTCCCTCTTTCCTCCCTACTGCTCGGACGAAACTAGACCAGCCATGTCAGTCTCGTTCACAAAAACTACCAGGACCAGCTTTGGTAGCAGTGGTGGTGGTGGCGGCCGCAGTTCAGGATTTTCCTCAAGATCTGCTATCACACCATCCAGAGCATCATACTCCATGTCCTCAGCCAGCATGTCTGGTGGCTCGAAGCTAAGAGCAAGCATGGGTGGCGGCGGCGGCTTCGGTGGTGGAGCTGGCTTTGGTGGCGGCTCTGCCTTTGGTGGTGGTTTTGGTAGCGGTGGTGGTTTCGGTGGTGGTGGCGGTGGTGGTTTCGGTGGTGGTGCTGGTTTTGGTGGTGGTGGTGGTGGCTTCGGTGGCGGTGCTGGTTATGGTTTTGGTGCTGGTGGTGGTGGTTTCGGAGGTGGAGCAGGAGGAGGAATCCCTCCAACAATCACAAACGTCCAAGTCAACCAAAGCCTACTGGCCCCTCTGACCCTTGACATCGACCCCAACATCCAAACTGTCCGCACTCAGGAAAAAGAGCAGATCAAGACCCTCAACAACCGCTTTGCCAGCTTCATTGACAAGGTGAGTAAAAACAAAATTTTAACTCTGTTGATATGCACCAGTTTGAATGAACTATAGACGTAAAATGTGTTGTAGAATTTCTGTATTGAGTATATTTAGTATAACTTTATATCATGCATGTGTAAGATTTGTGCTAACCAGCTTAGTATTATCAGCATTGTCAAGTCAAACTGTAGCGTCGACGTATGACATCCCTGGGAGTCATGATGTGTACCTACTGTTCACCACTGCTGCTTTCTTAATTTCATTTGAGCATGACCGACCCTCTGCCAGGTGTCTGTGCAGAGTAAAAGGCAGGAAACATTAGAGTAGCTGTATCAAGTGACTGCTGGCTTTCTGTGGTAGAGGAAGAGGGTATTGGGTTAACACCTGTTACCATAGCAGCAAAAATGGGCAACCTTTATTAGAAAGGTTGATTGAATGCACTCCTGTGCACAGATCCTGCAAACTCTACATATTTTGGGGGGCTGATTCGAAAACTTCAAAGGAAGACTCTGTCAGGTGAAAAAGTTTACCACACCCTGTGTGAGAAAGTGTTCAGTAAGCTTTCTCTGCTGTGTACACACCACACCTTAAATGTCCTCAGACAGGGTGATTTCAGCTTTTATAATGAAAAAATGTGGACAATTAAAAAATGAATGCAAGTATTATCAGAAAATGATTTCTTATTTTTATTTATGTAGATGAAGTTAATTTACTGAACCAAAATTAAACAGGAGTGGTACAAAGATGAGGGATGAGCCCTCTGTTGGGCTGACAGGTAGTAGCTTCGGGCATGATCCATTAATTGCAGGCATGTTCACTCAGTGAAAGTATGCATCTGCAGGCAGGGAGGCACTAATGTCAGGTGGTTAAAGGGGAGGGGCAAAATTAAGGTGTGGGTTACCTTTTTGTAAGGTTCACACTTTACACAAAAGGCTCAATTTTACACAAAAAATACTTCTAGTGTTTTATTCTCATGATTCTCGCCTGTTATTTAATTCGAAACAAGAGCATATTTTTAGTTTTACATTAATTGTTCTCATTAGACAAAGTAATGTTCAGTAATAGTTCGGAAAACATTTCAGCCATGTGGAGCATCTAGTACATCTCTGCCTTGAGGGAGATGTAAACATGGCAGCAGGTAGTATTTTGTACACATCAGCTAAACCTGTGGGAATGTCACACAGAGGTAGCATCTCTTCAACAGCAATGATTCTAACTGTGGCCAACATCTGTTTAGGTCCGCTTCCTGGAGCAGCAGAACAAAATGCTGGAGACCAAATGGAGCCTGCTGCAGGACCAGACCACCACACGCTCCAACATCGACGCCATGTTCGAGGCCTACATCGCCAACCTGCGCAGACAGCTGGACGGGCTTGGCAACGAGAAGGTCAAGCTGGAGGGAGAGCTGAAGAACATGCAGGGACTGGTGGAAGACTTCAAGAACAAGTGAGTTTCAAGTGTCTTTGAAGGCAAAGCGCAAACCTACATGAGAAGGTGCTCACAATCACCTCCCATCTTTCCTCTGCTCATGTCAGATATGAAGATGAAATCAACAAGCGTGCAGCTGTGGAGAATGAATTTGTGCTCCTCAAGAAGGTGAGGGCTGTTACAGGGTTGTTCATTCCTGTATCTTCCGCACAACAATTGCTGCGTGAATTATTAATTTGCCCGAGGCTTCACTCAAATGCATAACTCTTCTCCTCTTTCAGGATGTAGATGGTGCCTACATGAACAAAGTTGAGCTGGAGGCAAAGGTTGATGCCCTTCAGGATGAGATTAACTTCCTCAGAGCTGTCTTTGATGCTGTAAGTAAAAAAACTCACTCAAGATAATCCAAATAGTCTGAAACCATGGGCTTTAAAACAACACGTATGTTGTGTGCAGGAACTGCGTGAGCTCCAAGGACAGATCAAGGACACCTCGGTCATCGTGGAGATGGACAACAGCCGCAACCTGGACATGGACGCCATTGTGGCCGAAGTCAAGGCACAGTATGAGGAGATCGCCAACAACAGCAGAGCTGAGGCTGAGAAGTGGTACCAGCAGAAAGTAAGAGAGGGTGTCTGCCATGCCAAAAAATATTGGTTCCAGTTTCTGGAACATGTACTCAACATTCATGTCCGATCTTATCCCCTTCAGTTCCAGGAGATGCAGAGCTCAGCAACACAGGCTGGAGACGACCTTCGCAACACCAAGAGCGAGATTGCTGAACTCAACCGCATGATCAGCCGCCTCCAGAACGAGATTGAGGCAGTCAAAGCACAGGTAAAAACACTGGTTATCGATACGTCAGGGTAAACCTCTGAATGAACGTCACGCTGAGGTTTTTGCTTGCTTTTTGAACCACCCAGCGGGCCAACCTTGAGGCCCAGATCGCTGAGGCCGAGGAGCGCGGAGAGCTGGCCGTGAAAGATGCCAAGGCTCGCATCAAGGACCTGGAAGAGGCCCTTCAGAGAGCCAAGCAGGACATGGCCCGCCAGGTCCGTGAGTACCAGGAGCTCATGAACGTCAAGTTGGCTCTGGACATTGAGATCGCCACATACAAGAAGCTTCTGGAAGGAGAGGAATCCAGGTAAGGTGTCAGCTACTTCGAATCTTCTGCAGCTTTAGTTTAGATGGCATCGCAGCGGCTAAAAGTCTCCGTCTGTGGTCTTTTGTAGAATTGCCACCGGAGGTGGAACTGCAACCATCCATGTACAGTCCTCAAACAGCAGCTATGGTATGTATGAACTCATTGCTTTGCAAATTAAAAAAAATAAAAACAAACAATAAGAAAGTTAATCAATAATTCAATGAAAATATTTTATTCTCCTTGATAGGAGGTGGTGCAGGAGGCGGCATGGGAGGTGGCATGGGAGGAGGCGGCGGCGGCGGCTTTGGTTATGGCGGCGGCATGGGCGGAGGCATGGGCGGAGGCATGGGCGGAGGCATGGGCGGTGGTTTTGGAAGCGGTCTCGGTGGCGGCATAGGAGTGGGCGGAGGCTACGGCGGCGGAATGAGTTCCATGAGCTCAAGGAGCAGCAGCACCCTCTACTCCGCACGTCGTTAAACAAATGTCCCTTCTCTTCGTTCTTCTTCCCTTGTTTCGTTCCTCCTTTCTACAACTGCCCCCCCACCACCACCCCTCACACCTCCACTTTTGATCGCAGACACAGAGACGCCTCGGGAGTATGTTTTAGTTGACCACCCGCAGCTGACATATCTACTTAGACGTCAGAGTTTACATCCAAGCTGAGGCAGAAAAAATAATAAACCAAAGATAAAGAGCCACAGAGACGTGAGTCAGTCCAGTCTTCTTCTCATCAGTCAGCCTGGCTGTCTTTAGGTTGCTGGATGTGTTGTTGTACAGACAGGGAAACAAACAAAAATAAATACTTGTAGTGCTACAACAAAGAATCCTCACAAAGCAACACTCAATGCACACAAAAAGGGCAAGTACAGGGAAGTATAGGTGAAGTGAATGTTTTTTTCTTCAGGCTTGAATTTGTCAGACATTCATGCAGAGTCACACCTCTGACTTCTCCTTTATGCAGTTTGACTTCAGAGGTCATTTTGTGCAGTTCAACATCTGTAAAAGCAGCCGCATGTACCAAATAAGTTGGATCTTCTTTTATTCCTTTTCATGTTTTGAAAACAACAAAAAAAAGATCTCTCCTCTGTCAAAAATAAATGGTGTTTGATCATGCTTTGCTTCCATTTCCACTTTGATCAACAACAATAATACAAGGCTGACTGCCAGATTTATTGTGAATTCCATCAAAACATCTGGAATAAATCTGTGTTAAAATTCATTCTGACTGATGTCTTTTTCTTTTTTGTTTCTGCTCATTGGTTTTATGCCAGCTTGTAAAAGCCATGTTTCATTTGCTTAAAAACTGTAAAAAGGTTTAAAATGTTCACATCATAGTAGATAATATGACAATAAATAAAACTAAAACATTAATATAGGCTAATGAAACATCAAAATGTAGACAAAACTGGGCAAATGTATCATTTCAGTATATTTCCACTTAAGAGATTTATATAAAACTAATAAAGACAAGCAAAAGCTACACTGACGCCTGTCCAAAATAAAATGTTTAACATGTTTTTTGCATAAAGACAAACTTAATATCTGCCAGCAGCTTTGATTTATAAAGTTAGATTGAACAAACATAACATTTAAAATAAAATTCCTACATTATTACAAACTTAAGGTGCACATACTTCATGCTTCCAAGACTAAAACAACAAAAAACATTTCTTTATTTAGCTGCACTGATCCTGATTTCTCACTGTTTACCCCTCAAAAGCATTATTCTGTTCAATTTTACTACTTCATGTAGACACGTTGTATGTGATACTCAAAGCAACAATTATATTTTGATATGATAGTGTCTTTTTAAGTATTTAGGCTGAACAGATTAATGTATATAACTTAAATAAAGAGATATTTAGAGGGAATAGGTAAAATAACTTGCCAGCAGCCTCTGGCGATGGCAGTTCAGCAGATTCTGACAAGTTCTGTCAGCTCTGTGGACATGCCACTCATACGCCTTTGACAAGTGGAAGCGACACTGCCAAAGGTTTGAGTGGGTGGAGATGAATGCGAACATGTCTGAACAGAAACATCAAACGAGGAGTGTTGGAAAGGTGACAGGTGTGACATGACACCTGTCTGCAGCAGAGACCTTTAAATATGACGCAGTCTTCATTTACTCACCTGGATTTGTGCAGCGCTCTGTTTATATGTGCTGTGTGCAATTTGATAAATTCCAAAAGAACACGTCTTATCTGGAAATAGCATTTTCTGCTAAAATTCAGTGTGAACGCTAAGAGTTGAACAATTTGAGAAAAATTGCTGAAGCAGAAACTGAGTGGTTATAAAAGCTTTTAAAAAAAGGTCAAGCAAAATGCATTCTGAAAGCCAAAAGTATCAAAAGCTTGGCCACAAATGAAGTAAAAGTCTAGCTAAAACCTAAGCAACATTGTGGCTATAGCTATCAAAATGTCCAAAGTAGCAATTTGCTGAAAACTGCAGAATGTTAGCTAAAAACAACAAAAGGTTAACTAGATTCTGAAGTAGCAAAAGACTAGTTGAACAAAGCAAAACGCTAGCTGAAAATAGCAGAATAATAGCTAAAGCTGGTTGAAAACAGCAAAAGGTTAGTTAAAAACAACAAATGCCACAGGCTATCTAAAAGCTAAATGAAGCAAAATAGTGGCTATAGCTAAAGGTATCAAAAAGTCTAAAGTATCAATAAGCTTAATGAAAACAGCAAAATGTTAGCTAAAAGCAGCAGAAGGCTAGCTAAATCAACAAAAGCCACAGCCTATAAGCTAATGGAGCAAAATAGGGACTATAGCTAAAAGTATCAAAAAGCCCAAAATAGCAATAAGCTCAATAGAAACAGCAAAAGGCTAGCTAAAAACAACAAAAGCCACAGCCAACACAACAACAAAAAATCTGTGATTTCCTATGTAGCTTTCATGTAATAAATACACACTTCCTACTTACATTCCTCAATAATGTTAGTGTTTATGTGGATTGTGGGAAAACATTGTCTTTGTGACACCTTTATGAGATGAAATTGAAAATAGGTGTGGTTTAGCTGAAATAATGTAACGGGCAAAAGAAGCCCAAGGCCATATTTCAGTTTCCACTCCAAATCTTCATCCTTTTTTCCTTTGTAGCGTACCTGTTGCATAAAAACATTTCTTATGAAGGGTGTAGTTCAGGAATTTGTTGGAATAACAGTTTGTCTGTTCTTAAAAAAAAAGTTTGATTTAATTAATTATTAATTTGATTTAATTTTCATTGTTTTTGTTAAAGATGTAGAGCAAATTTTCACTATAAAGGGACAGTTTGTATGGTTAATAAGTCTTTTGCATTAATATACTTAAACCTTTGCTTAACTAAACTCACAGTTTGTACGAAATCTTGTTTGAAATTAACTATGGTATAATTCACAAAATATCTGTAAATTTTGCACATGATAAGTGATCATGATATATAATTATTTATCATGATCATATAAATAATCTATAATTAAATAGATTAAAAATGCAGGTATACTGTAATAAATTGATTAGACGTGCATGTGCAGCTTATTAGATGATCTTTCAAGCATTTATTGATGTTTGAGTAAATCCCCATCCAGTATAAGTTAATATTTAAAAACATAAGAGGTAGAAAGTCTTGTGAAGAGATGAGGGGCAAGGTTACAGGGGGCTTTGAAGGTGAGGAGCAGGATTTTATAGAATTTTATAGTTTATGACTGGTGGAAAGGGTTCAAGCTGCTGAGTTTTGGACCAGTTGGAGTTTATGGATGGATTTTGCAGGTAAACTGAAAAGAGAGGAGTTGCAATAATCGAGACGTGATGTGACCAAAGAGTAAAGGATGGAAGAGCGATGGATGGAGACGAGTGATTTTACGGAGGTTAAAGTAGGCTGAACGACTGATGTTATATGGGATTTAAATGACAACGTATTGTTCAGAATGACACCCACACTCTTAACCTGGGGGACGGAGAAAGTGATGTGCTGTCGATGAGAATAGAAAAGTTGCTGTTTTTTGCAAGGGTGGATTTACTTCCAATGAGAATAAATTCCGTTTTGTTGTTTGGTTTGAGGTTTCTGTTGAACCATGACCTGATTTATTTAAGGAGAACTTATCATTAAATCACTGTGGTCAGGATGGTTGATCAGTGCTTCCAGTGAAGAAACACTGAAAACAATTCTTCAGAAGTGAATGCAGTGTTTAGTAATAATTACTCTACCATCCATAATCCCTCTGCTGTTGTGATCTGCTGCAGGAGAACACTGATGAACCATAAACCTATCAATCTACTGCTGCTGTGATTAAATGCTGCCCTCTAGTGAAACCTTTTACTTAACACATTTAACATGAACTGATCTAAATCAAACCCACAAGCCAAACTCACTCCTTTAGCCCTTCGACAAACCCAGAATGGACACACAGAGAGGCCTGATCGTCTTTAGCTGGTCCTTCTTCAAAAACTATCTAATGGTGACGTTTCAGATCCTTTGCAGAGGATGCACATTAAAATTCTAATAAACCTGAAGATGCTGATTGCTTAAAAAAAATAGTTTTAACAATATTCATGTTTGAACTCCTTAAACAAAAAGAACGGGACCCTGATTGACACAACAGTTTGTGTGGTGTCTTTGAACCTCTTTTCTGAACTGTTTGTCATTTGACTCGTTCAGAGGGAAAAATCAGGATCCCAAAAAAACACCTTACTTTCACTAAGTAGCCAAAAGCACACAAAAAACAGCCAACCAGAGTTTAGTTTATTAACTTTATTCATTTCTTTAAAAATAACAAAATAAATTCTATATGAAATAAAAAATACAAATCACAAATAAAATGAAAGGCTGCAGAAAGATAAAAAAAATCTTCTAATATCTGCCCCTCTTTCCCAAAAAATAAATTCAAACTATAATATTCTACAAACAAGAAAAATAAAACAAAAACAGGACAACAATTCATTAAAAAAAATTGTCAATATCATTCAAAAAAAATATTAAAACAAAACAAGAGAAAGAAAATAATAAAGACATACACATTAAACTATTTCATATTTCTCTAACAAACGGACTTTTATCATACTAGAACAGCTTTAAGTGGCAATGGTCTGTTATTTCCTGATCAATAAAGTATATTTTAATTGAATTTGAATTGAATCTTGTCTCTGTAAAAAGAAAATGATCTAGCACAAATTATTGGTTTATCTGAAAGTTTGATTTTATAAGACATTAATTTAACACAAACTTACTGGTGTCTGCACTGAAACACCTTTATTATTATGTTAAAATTTGTCTTAGAAAGTGATGGGATTTGGGAGAAAAACACATGAAAAGCCCACCCTCTGGAGGTTTAATTCACACCAGAAACATCCTTTACAGTTTAAACAGGTCACAAAGTTGGACTTTAAGATAAGATAAGCCTTTATTTGTCCCCTCCAAGGGGGATAACCACAACTCTTTACACGACTAAACTGGCCTTTTGACAGTTTTTAAACAGTGTTTATGAATTTTTCTTGTATTTCTGTAAAATGTTCAAAATATAAAAAGTCCCAATGAAATACAAAACTAGAAAGAAAAACATTAATACACGACACGCGTTAAAACTAAAATATGCAGCATGTCTGTGACTAAATACAGTTAAACTTCAGGATCATTTCTCTGGATTTAGAAAGATGACATCATTATTTCCCGGGTGTACATTTCACAGATGTAAGGATGGCACGATCAGATGATCAATTCAAATCAATTAAAAAGTTCAAATAAAAACAGGCTGATTTTTATTTAAATGAAAGTAGAATTCGGTGGTTCGGGTTGTGTCAAATGTACAGAATGAACTGTTTTAACTTCTTTGTGTTTCCTTAGAACTACAAACATGGCTGCAACTAATGCACCTTCACAAGAAGCTAGAATTCTGCTCTCACTCCTTGTGATAAGAACGTTTTATTTCTCTGTGGTGTTTGAGAGGTTTTGTGGGATTTTTCATCTGAAGTGGGCTCGTGGATTTCAAGAGAAAATGTTTCCCATTTTTCCCATTAATGAGGAAGGTTGTACAAGGAAAGGTTTTGAGGAAGTATATCTTTAAAGGTATATAAAGGCATGCAAATATGTAACTCATGGAAAGAGGGAGCCCAAAGGCACAGAGACATCAATGACATCAGCTTTATGACAAATTTGCAAAGGGTGGCAACACTGGAGACAGTCAGCAGTTGGAGGGGCTTCTGAGGACTCTCCAGGACTTCTAAGGTTAGGTTTCTCAGGAAGGATCAGATGTCGATGCCCAAACGAACTTTGTTCTCTTCTTGACAGCTCACAAAAACAAACAAATTTGTATCTGACATTACAAGATAGTCCTAAACGGCAGTCTTGCAAGGATCCTTAGGATCAAAGGTCATGATCTCCATGTGGATGAGACCTGAACGGGGAGAAAAATGGGAGAGCAGCGTTAAAAAATTCTGCTGCAAAAATATTCAAACCAAATGTAGCGGAACACATCTTTGCCGTGATTCGAGATTTAAATGGACATAACCTCAGTGAAGTCCAACACCCATACTCACTTTTCCATTCACTGACATCGAGCTCCAGGTTCTCAAAGGAGTCGTCATAAGGATCCGAGTCCGGTTCATCTACTGGGTCGTGATATTCATTCAGAAACGGGTGGGACAGGCACTGTTTGGCTGTCAGCCTCTTCTCTGGGTCCAGCATTAGCATCCCCTCCAGAATGTTTACAGCTGGAAGCATCAAAACCAAAACCACCACTTAGTTTTTGTGTCATTTTGACAGAAAACTCTTGATTTAGTTCTTTTCAAAACGCACCGTTTGCATCCATCGTCCCAAACACTTCCTTGAAATTCTTCTTTCTTTGCGGAGGGAGATCTTTCACGTATGTTTGGGCCTGAAAAACAAATAAGGGTTCCACTTATTTATTATGATCATGGAAATCAACACGTTACAGCTTTCTGTGAAATATCAGAGCAATAACTGGCAATGAATAAAGCATGCAGGCTGGAGGAACCTCACATCTTTACTCTGCATCTTCTGCACCAGGGAGGAGTCTGGTGTTCCTGTCAGTTTGAGGATCTTCTGCAGCTGATCAATACCTGAACACGTCGGTTAAGGAAACACAGCGAACACCAGGATGTCTCAAATGTACAGTGCAATGGTTTTTATTTTTATTCACAATGATCAAAGTAAACATATAAAATAGGATTTGTGAAGATATTTTTGAGCCCATGAGAATCAGACCTGTTTTTCAATACAATCTTCAAGTAGTGACTCTCAGCTTTGTTTTCAAAGCTTAAAGATTTCTCCAGATTCTAAAAATATTTTTAATTATATTATGAACTATAGGTGGATATTTAGCATTTCCCACAGAGGAACATTATTTTAAAACTGTTCATTATTTTAGATGCAGTTTTTGTACTTGTGTAAGGAGGACCAAAATTGACATAATTAGAAATAATAGCAGAAATATATAAATGGATCAATAAATAAATAAATACACCTAATAACCACCAATTAAATTAAAAAAGGAGAACTACTGTATATTTACAATAAATTATATATTTTAGAACATATTTTACATTTTACTGAGGCAGCACAAGCAGGCACCGTAGATCTGCGTGTGGATCCTGCTATTTCCTGTCTGTCAACCAATAGAAGAGCTGACCCAGAAAGCTCCACCCACCTTATTTACATAATGAAGCAGAAATGCATAAGGTAAAGTAAAAACAGGAGATGGAGAAATGTAAAAACAACACATGGAATTAAAATGACTTGAGAGAAAAATGATTTAAAAAAATTAATATAATCATTTAAGAGACACAAATGCATGTACAAGTAAAAGGAAAAACAAAAAAATATATATTTTTAAAAATAGTAAAATGTAAATTATGTGCTAAAATATATAACTTATTGTAACTAAGCTGGAAAAATAAAAATGATGGTCAATTAAATTATAAAACATGAGGTAAAGCTCTCCTTTCTTAATTAATTTGGTTTATTTTAAGTGTATTTATTTATTTATTTATTTTGGTCCATTTATATATTTCTGCTTTTATTTCTAATTATGTCAGTTTCAGTCCTCCATACTTGTGAACCCCTGGCTATCTTTACTTCTAAGGGACTCAGCCTCTCTAAAACACTCTTTCTTTTACCCAGTTTTCTTATTAATGGGGCTTAAAATGTGGATACTGTCTTGTCCTGGGAAAAGCACCTGACCAGTGATCATTTCAGCCAGAATGCAAGCGGCTGACCAAACATCCACTGTAAGACAAGCAGGAGGAGAACTTTATTTGTAAAAATGCAGTTTGAAATGTTGTGTTCAGCATTACAGGTGTAATGTTGTTACCTGTCTGACTGTAGTGCATCCAGTTGAAAATGACCTCTGGTGCTCTGTACCAGCGTGTCACAACATAACCCGTCATCTCACTCTCTGTTTGCCTTGCCAAACCAAAATCCAGAATCTGAGGAAAATGTTAATGTTTTAAAGAGAAGGCAGTGTTGAAACTGGTGATATGCTTTACTTTACTGCTTTTTATCAACTTTTTATTGCTTTTAAGTGCAGACACAAAAGATAAAACGCCGAGTTGAACATACTTACCTTTAAGTCGCAGTTCTCACTCACAGCGAGGTTACCGGGCTTCAGATCCTGAAAGACACAAAGCCACATTTATGAGCTTAAACAATTTTTGTGCATTTTTGCAGATGCTTTTGTTTTACTTCTTTGCTGGATGTAACACAAATCCTTGTTGAGTGTGTGGTGTGGCGTTAAATGATATACAAACCCGATGAACGATCCCTGCAGAGTGGATGTACTGCAGAAAAGAAGACAGATTTCAGTGAAGAATGAAACAACAGCAGATAAGACACTCCTACTGCTTTATGGCTTCTCAACTGTCACAGACTGTAAATAAACAACCCCAGCTACAAGTGATTGTCAGCAATATATGGCACGTTTTCCAGTAGAGTACACTTGGAACAAAGTCATGCAACAAAAGTAAACATCTTAAAACAATTGCTGCCAATTCAAACACATGATATTTACATAAGGCTTGCCAAGTTTTCCTGTTTGAGTCGTGCTTTTCGTTTCATTTCCTCTGAGAACTGTTGGTTATTTATTGACGAATAGTGACTGGAAAGAATAAATAAGGGTGAGGCAGTAAAACATCCAGGACGTGTACTTTTTAAACTTAAAAACACGTCCTCAGACTTTAGTTCACAGAAGGGAAATGGAATTTATTGGTCCTCAAAATGTGGGGTTGAGTATCAGAAGAAAACATCCAACAAGCTGCCTCCTTACGTGTCGTCTTTGCTGTTTCAAACCACTGATTTTCAGATGACCTCACCTGTGAACCAACTGGTTAAAACACGTCCACCAGGTGTGCAAATATGTATCAAGCTGAAAACACACCAAACACGTACAAACCAAATTCCAAAACTGTTGGAATGCTATGTAAGAAAGTGAAAAAATTTGCAATGAATTGCAAATGTAGTAAATCTATATTTTATCCACAGTTGAACCTGGTGAACATAATGTCTAAACATGTGTTGTTCTGTTTTTTGTTTTTGTTTTTTTTTTTTTTTGGGGGGGGGGGGGGGGGGTTAAT
>JARVJO010000024.1:23604737-23632944 GCA_031762555.1 Cynodonichthys magdalenae | reverse complement strand
TGCCGTTGTTAGCTTGTTGTCTTTGCACTCTGCGCTGCGTTAACTGTTGTTGAAAAGCTCAGATGTGGAGAGCTGCTTGTCCCAAACCACAGCAGAAACGAGAGACCCTGTTACACACTCTGGACTCGAAGTTTTTAAAGTTTTTGTGGATTTTATTTTATTTTTCTACTTTTATTGTAATTCATTTCTCATCAACGATGCCGGTTTCGTCAGTGTTTTGAAGCAGAGCTGGACCTCATCATCAAACACAAGAAGCGTGGATGCGCCTTTTTCTGTTTCACTGAAATCATGAACGACTGACTTGTCGCTTTGTACCTAACAGGTAACTTTTTGTCTTGTTTAAACCAATTTATCCTGACAAAACGTTGCCTCATAACTTTCAAATGGAGAGTTCAGAGTCTTTGTTTTGTTCTTCTAAACAGGTAAGATAGCAACACTCCCCCTCTATAAATGCTCATAAATAACCAGCAGCCCACATGGGTCTCAGACTTGGTTCCATGCTGGGACCCCCTGTGAACCTTCTCTTTTGTCAGCTGATGCAGGAATGTGTGAACTGTGGGAGCCAAATGTCAAATGCCTTGTTCACCTGCTAGTTTTCTGCAGCTGCCTGTTTGTCTTCTAAACAGTAAACAGATTTGATCCACCTTGATGGAACTTTACAGGAGTTCACTTAACGTTTCATCACATTTCTGGAGTGATGGCGTGCAATGCACAAGAAGAAAAGAGAACCAAAAGAGCTCGCTTTTGATCTTTTAAAGCGTAACCCCCCCTTTGAGAACAGAGTTGAAATGTGTGTCATACAGGAATGCTCCTCATTGTGGTCATGGATTTGTTAGAGTGCCTAAAAAAGGAAGCTGGAGCTCGATGTTTAGTCCCGGCTGTCAGATTTAATCTGGCAAATTGAGAAACGGCGCACAAACTCCAGGATTTGCCAAGGAGCAGTTGAACTACAGGTGTTTTTTCTGAAACAAGTTTCAGGTACTTTTATGTTTTGACAGCCCAACACACACAAAGCACTATTATTGTAAAGATTCTTGTGGTTGAATAACCCAGCCTTGAACCTCAGTCATGTAGGTCTTAGTATCCAGACATATTTGAATAGCTGACCATCTGCTTACTGAGGGTCCGCTCCAAAGAATGATATCACATTACCTACACTGAACTGTGGGGGATGAATTGAGATGTGCTTTTGTGGCATTATCTGTAGAGAAGGAAGATTTTCTACAGACTTTAGTCTAATTGTTAATCTTTGTTTTCAGAGCAAACGGTCTGAAACTATGTAATGGATCTTAAAAATATATGCGCCTGTCTTGTCATAGTGTTATCAAGCACAATATCAAGAAAACCTGAGATAACAGTGCATAATAACGCAATGAACATAGTCTCTTAAAATAGTCACAAAATTTTAAGAAGTGATGTATCGGTTTATGTATCTACCTCAGCCGAAGTAAGCTGGTCACATGTGAACTTGTACAGATGTGCCTTCATGGTGGGGGGCATGCAGCTTTTGGGGGCTGGGGTGCCCACTTTGAATAATGCTAGGGGAAACGCTGTAATATACAAGATAATATTAATAAATTTAGTTTTTACATTGTTTTTCTTTAGTCATTACAGTGAAAAATCAAGGAAATGTTTTCAATGCCTCAATCAAGAAAATGTCACAACCTATACCAGAACTGCAGGATTGCTACCATTTGTTCCTGCCGTATGAGTCAAGCTGTGGTTTTAATATTCTCATTCTGCAGTATTTTTTTATACAGGAAGCCATTACGTTACTTGGTATCATTATTCTCAGACCTTTCAAACACATGAAGAGGAATGGGTCGAAGGCCACTTCAGATGCAGCTGGTCACTGAAAGGCAAAGCTGCGCTGCTGAAACACACTTTCCAGTGCTTTCCATAAATCATAGATCTGTCACTGCTGGGCATGTTTGCAGCATGACCGGGCTTTTGTGATTTATACACGTCACGTGTCGACCGCATTGAAATTGAGGCAGTTTATCAGCGTGAGAACTGGAAACGAGTGGGAGCAATAAAAGAAGATGAAGGTTTAATGTTTGCAGAATTCACGGGCCCTTCCTATTTGTCTGTCAGGTGTCACATACTGTAGTAGGATGGGAGACGTATTTTTAGCTGCTTTTTTAGCACCTCAGGCATCAGCTGGATGGTACGTAATCAGAAAAACCAGAACAGAATCAATGTCTGGGTTGCGTCTTGACTGTTAAAGCCAGAGGGAGAATTAATTTAAAAACAAAGTGAGTAAGAGCCTGACCATGTAAGTGTTTTTTATTTTTTTGCGGGAGAGGAAGAGGAATTTGAGGATGGAAGTATTTTGGGCGTTCCTCATATTGGTCACTGCCACAGCTGGTGGTCCCGCATGGTGCATTCTTCTTTGCGTGTATGTGTGTGTGTGCTGTAATGGGGTGTGGGAGAAGAACACTTGCTCAGGCACCACTGTTGCCACAGGCATCCCTGGGAAGATAAAGGCAAACTGAGAGGCATTGTGCAAACTGAACTCTTTAACGCCACACTTCTTTCTTATCTGTTGTAGAAGCACCATCAAAACCCCTCACTTTTGGTGAACCCTGCTTTAGATATTCTGCTGAGTAGATTCAATCCCCCAGGCCTCAGTAAGCCCCCGAGGGAGTTGGCAGACAGTCAGATTGGCAGCCTAATAAATACGCCTTTTCATTAGTAGCAAGCCTCTATTCGCAATACTTAAATGGAAATCCCCCTCCATCCTCTCATCCTATTTACCATATAGACTTTACAATAGAGGTACAGGACGTTTCTCAAAATAAAAAAAGAGCACACACATGTCAGATGGTCACATTATTGTAAATAGGCCATGATGCTTTTCTTTCCACCAGAAATAATAAAAAGGTTTCTTTAGTGTAAATTGAACCTAAAGTCATTTAACTTTTCAGATACTGTAAATAGTGGCACCTGGTTAGCTACCAGTGTGCAGGATTTATTAGTCATGGCTTCCTGCCAGGCTGGTATTGAGTTGGGAAAACAACTTTGCATTCTGTCAGCTCACAGGTCGACGTTGTAAAGTGGTTAAGCTGTTATTTACAGCTGTTCAGTAATTGGAAACTCAAATTTGTGTTTTCTGGCTCTCTGCCTTTTTACATAGCAATTACAGCCCATGAACTGTATAGATGCATGGCTTTTTCAACATATTCCCTGCTTAGATGTTCACAATATATCACCAATATCAGTGCTGGAAACATTAAGCAAGAAAAGGTAATATTCACAATAGGGTTGGGCAAAATCGTATTGTGTGCAGTTAATGGTCAGAAAAACTCTAATCGATTATTTTTTGGCACTTGATTAATACGATTAATGCTACCAGGCAGACTGGTCAGTCCGCTTGATGCTCCTTCAAATTATGATAAACATTTTTTAAAAATGTTCTGTAATTTATTTATCATAACTCTGGTTTTACTTGGCCTATTAACACAATTTAAAAATTGACGTATAGCCTGAACTCTGTACTTTTGACACAATTCAGAACATATTTTTTTCAGAGTGCAAATCTTTTCCTTTAGAGGGATTTAAATTGGTCATGTGACTAGGATATGAGGGCATCCAGGGACTCCAGGGGATTAATTGTCATATTAATTGTTATCGGCTAAATACCACAATTAATCGTGATTAATTCTTTTACCAATATCACCCAACCCTAATTCACAACTAAATCAACATTCAACAACTTTGTTGAAATTTTATCTCACACAGATTTGATTGAACTTCAACTAGAACATTTTGGGGGTGTATTTTTAGTCTAGAAAAGCGGTGAAATATGAACATGATTAATTCAGTTTTAACCTGTGTAAACCTAACTTAGAGCTAGTTCTAGTGAATAGGTGGACTTGTGCAACACTTTTTTGTGGGTGGTGGGTGTTAGCAGTATTTCTACTGTTCTAACAGCCTCCTTTTGTAAATGAAAGCCTTTGTTTTAAAAATCAGAGACTCACATTTGAGAGAAAAAAACGGACCAAGAAGAATTAAATTTCATTCATTGTACCAAAAATATTGTAGTCACATTGATGCTAAAAGTTGGCCACTAATAAAACAATATGGTCAGCCTTAATCCTCACTGTTGTAATCCCATTGTAGAATCTAATCTCCTTACACAAAATCAGAAAAAGGCATGCCTTTTTAAACCCAGAGGGTGTGGTTTTCATTGTTCTGAGGCAGCCCTCATCCTTGGAACAGTTGTGTATGTGCCATGCCACCAGCACTTGGCTTCAGCCACAACCCTTGTCCTCGTACCCGACTCCCCCGAGAGGCTGAGTTCAACCCTCTCCTCAAAACCTTAAAGCCCCAGCTGCCCTGTCCTATATTGCCTCAGGCAGCCAACCCTCCTCCTTCGCTGTAGGTTCTGGACAGTCAGATAATCCTTTTGTGTAATTTTTACTGAAACAAATAAAGTAACTGGATTATAATTTTGATATTTTGCATGTTAAACAGATCAGTGTTCCATGGTGGCTGATGGATTAAATCCCCACGCAGATCCAGTTTTGAGAAACGACGCGTCTCGCAGCATTATGGCCTTGATGTACCTGAATCAAACAAGCTGGGTTTTGTTTGTAGTTGTTATTACATTTGTGAAGTTCCTCACTCTGGCTTCATCCTATTTTCAGATTGATTCATTCTTGTTTACCCTAACAGCTTATTTAGGCACTCAGCTGATGAAGCTAATCAGGGGTCTGACTGAATGCTAAAACTGTATCGCTAATCAACACCAGCTTTGTAATTCTGAAAAGGGATCTTCCTTTCTGTCTGATTGCCTTATGTCTATTGAGCTTCCCACTGCAAAGACTGCTGAATAGTTCCATATGTGATGCCATTTGCTGATGAACCAGAACCCCACCCCCCCTTCCCTGTTGTCCCTGACACCAAGCGCCAGACCCCAGGACAGTTGCCTTTTGGATCCAGTAGAGTTATGCTAGCGATCTGACCAATTCACAGCTGGAGCATTCTGTTTCCTAAAGAAATGCCCGTGCATTTGCTTCTGTGGTTTTTCACAAGAGGTGTGGCTTTGTTCTCATGAGCTGTTTAATACCCTAAAAAATAATCACTGCCTAACCTGAAAGGGACACCCTCAAATTTGATTTGTTCTTTTATTTGTATTGTAGATTAGTTCAGTTAATTACTTCTGCTAAAAAGGACCAAAGAAACCAGAGGTCAATAGATGATCAATATCATTTGCGCAGTCGTCAAGATAACATTCTGGGAATTCATTGATCAAACAAACCCAACTCAGCTGCTTTACTCTGCTGTCCCCTGAGCTAATGGATTTGGGATTAGTTGTGTATACGAACAGAAAGAAAGATGGAAATGCTAATGCTAAGTCAGCTTCCTCATTGTCTGTTATGTGGATTTTTATGTGATCCGCAGATTTATCAGCAGTGAGTGGGATTTCCACAGTTTCAGTCCAGATCCTGGTACATGAGGATGAGTTAAATCCCTCAAGGAAAATAAGTTTTGCCTGCAGGGCCACTGAAGGATTCTTTATTAGTGCATTGATTATCCACAAACCTGGTTAAAGCTTTGTTTTATATTTTAGTGTTTCTCAAATTTGAACACGGTGATCCTGGAATAAATCTGACTGAGAACCAGATAGACTTTACAATTTTATAATAAATCAGTCTGTCAGTCTCAAGGTACCGTAGGTTTCACACCCTGCTTGTCATTAGATAATGTACGAGTTTTCAATTAAAATTTAGATTATGTCTTAAAAATATATTGCTTGAATGCTACATTTCTTTAAATAATATTTTCTGTCTTAATGCAAATAAAATCAGTTACAGAAAAATTTAAATGCCAAAGTTAGCTAAAAGTCTAACAAGGATTTAAAGTCCCTTAACCAGATATTTGTAACTTTTATAAAATCAGCTTACTTGGTACTTTAAATTGTCATGTCAGGATGTTGTCAGTAATGCAAAATCCTCTTAAGTGTCCCGCTGATTAATGAAAAATACTGAAGGAAAGTAATATGGTTGAAGTTTAAACCATAATTCCATCCTGGCATGAAGTTCACTGTCTGTTTACAGACCAGCTGGCTGCTGGGTAATTCACAAAACAACATCACTTACAGTGTCGACACATTTTCTCTTGTTAATGCATCTTATTGAAAGTCAGTTAACAGCCAGGAAACAATATATAAACCACAAATGTCTTTAGTCAGAACTGATCTGTTAGCTTTTATTAGTGCAGAAACATTCAGTGTAACAAGTGCACTAAAGCAGCAGCTGTAAAATGTGTTGCAGGAACATCTTTGAGTGTTTCTACTCGTTTACCGTGTCCCACAATGATATAATTTTCATTACATTCTAGACTCTGTTTAATTCTAAAACATAATTTTTTCTTGTTTTATTAGTATTTATACAAAAACACATTTTCCCTGCTGCTTAACTTCCTTTTTTCTTTGTTCTCAAAGATGTGTTAAAGTGTCTGTCTAGCAAGTGAAAAGAGGAAATTGTTTAATAATTCACAATCTTGATTTCCTTTGATTTAAAATTGCATTTTGTTGAGTTGTATACATTTTGTCTGTGATGGACTGTGACCTCACCCAATGATTGTTGGAGATAGACAGCAGCTCCCTGTGACTGCACTGAAAAGTGGGTAAAGAAAATGGATGAATGGATTCTTTTTAAATGTTTTTACCTATCAGAATTTAACAGTGACTCAAGGAGAAATGCTGATCTTGTTTTGTGTGAAAGTCTCCCTGATAGTTGTTATTCAACCTGAAACGTGGCTTTAAATTTCTCTGTTCTGTGGCTCACATGATCTGACAGTTGTTCTAAACTGCTCCATGCCTTTGAGTGGCTGCTCACTCATTGTTTTATTAGATGAGCAGAGGAACAGAATGATATAATTTGGTAAAAGACCTTGGCCTCTGTATAGACTATAACTGGGCGGAACATGATTTTGGGTGTGTTTGCTCCAAGTGCAGCAGCTGCAGGAGAAAGAGGAGGAAATCATTTAGATCATTTGTTTGACCGGTTCATACACGGCAGTACAAATGTCTGCTTCATTTGTGTGATAGTTAGCAGAGATTGTTGACCGAAATAAATCTTGTACCCCTATGGATACAGTGTCTGTGCTATTTGTTTCATATCTGTTTTTGTGATCATGTTATGTTTCAAACATGCGTCTTAACAAACGACATGCTATTCAAAATTCTTTAGTTTAGCAGTATTTTATAACACAACTCACCGTGCAGCTAAAGGCAACTGAACGTAATTTACAAAGTCTAGATTTGTTTTTAGCCTTCTATTTTCATTTATTTTAAAAGGACATTGTAGTTTTTTTTTAATGTTTGTACTTAAACAGTAGATAAAAGGGTTGTACATCTCTGCCCTGTGGCTGATACATATCTTGATCCACTGCTCATTGGATTTATTAAAGATACATGTATCCAGTATGATGTGACACAATTCAGCATTAAATATGCAATGAATTTCAGTATGAGTTTGATTTAACACACTGAGATTCAATTCAATGCAATAAAATACAACAAATTAAAGACATGTCAGTTACAGATACTAATTATTTATTGCCTGATTTTAAACTCATAAATCTTTTAAAATCGCAAAATACTTCCATAAATCCTTACTTATTAGGCAACATTAATAAAGCTGTCAACAGCAGATTTGAATAGAAGTTGCTCTCTGTAGCAGCAGAATTAATCTTGCTTAGTATATTTCAATTTGTTCTTTGACCAGAAACAATGAGGTAAAGATGGGAATTAATAATCTTATTCGAAAGCCTTCAAACGCAGCAGGAGGTTGAGTGTTAGTGAATTAATTGCCTCTGATTAATAGCAACTTCCTCACACGTTGTTAAAATATGCATGTTTTTTTTTCTTTTAACCAATAACCCAACAGAAATCTAATTTCCTTCTTAAAAATAATGAATTCAATCCCGCGGGCTTTGTTCTGATGCAACAACAGGAGTGGTCCAACAGAAGAGGCAGCCTGTGTCAGGGTGATACAAGTTTTCACAGCGGTTACAGTACAACCGTTCACACAGTGAGCAGGAGGAATTGACCCAAATTTGGTTAACTCCGTCTATAAGATGCCTAACTGTGTGTGACAATCTGATGTACTCACCTGCATTGGTGGTAAAAATGGGGCAGTCATCCATTAGACTGGAAACATTACAATGAAAAGAATAAAACTGGTTTTATTCCAGTAGATGCTGCTCTCTTATGATTAGTGGTTTCAGCCTAGAAAAGCTGAATAGCTACAAATGAAAAGAGGACATGAAACCATTTTTGGTTTTTATTATTTTTATAAATATTTTTATTGATCCCCTGGTGGGGAAAGTAACACATGTGAAGCAGTGGACTGCCATTTTTGAGTCACCCAGGGAGCAGCTGGTTTTAGTAGCTTTGCTCAAGGGCCCAGAGTGGGGCTGATTGGTTTGGGAGTTGAACTGGTGACCTTTGAATCACAGGTTTTCCTTCTCTAACTTCTGCGGCACCACTCCCCAAATCTTGTGATCCGAATTACCCAGAGGAGGTATTGCATTGGAGATATATGAATCCTTAACAGTTGTGTAAAACAAATCTATTGTCTTGTTTTCTCTGGTAAAGCAGCTGACAAACTGTTGTAACGTTGGCAGTATAGCAGAGAGTGAGGCATAATTAAAATCACCAAATGTTGCCACAAATGCATTGATTATTTATACTGGAGATGTATTATGTTAGAACAGTACAGTTTCCAGTTTGTTGCAATAAATCTGTGCAAACAGATTGCTAACACACTAGGTGTTCATTTTCTACCATAAAAATAATGTAATGTAAAAATCCACAGCATAATGTTTGATTGAACGGAGTACAATATTTAAGAATTAAGCTGTTTTATGGTGGAAATTTGCTCCTAAATAGACCCTTTAACATATTAGGTACTTCAGACAGCCTCTAAAGCTTGAACTGTTCCTTTTATTATATTTTGGTATGGTTCTAGTGGGCATGCTTATTTCTTGTGAAGTCAGCAAATTTCCCAGACTAAGCTTTGACACTAAATGAATCTCATAAGCCTCTCAGACAGAATGTGTAATGATCTGTCAATCTGTTAAAGCAACTTCAATCTGTCAGGTAATGATCTTTTTTTACAGTAGATTATCTTCATCTAAGTTCCAATTAGATATGCTCATGAAAATGCTATAAATAAATAATCAAGTCATAGATAACATCAAAGTAAAATTGCTGCCAGTTTTCTTGAAATCTGTCATACTGACATAAAAGGGAGGAAAACATACAAAAGAGAGTATCTTAATTATTTTGGAATTTGTATTTGGTTGATGTTTCTCTTCACCTGTTTTTTTTTTTTTGCCTCCAGTGTGGGCTCAGCCATGTCCACTCTTTTTTTAGTTTCCTGACTCAAATTACATTCCAGATTTTTTGTTTTCCCATTCAAAACGCTCAAGGCTTGGTGGGGAAAAAAAATTAACTAATTTATAGTTAACGTCCTAATGTTTACCACTGGTTTTCATTTTATTACAACTCAATATTTTACAAAAACATAATGACTCATCAGTGTCCTGTAATGGCAGATGCAGGTGACTTGTAGGTGTTGCAGACGTCACCGACTGGATCTGCCTGGAGCATAAAAATCATTAGATTGCTTGTTATGGTCAGGGATTGTTGATCTTATCACCTAAGTGTTGCCCTCCTCCAAATGGTGTCTGCAGGGAGTTTCCCAGACTGTTTTTAGTAATGCACAATCTGTTGTGTCAGGTTAGCACCCTGTAGATGCCACTGAATCATGGAGCATTTGATAAATTGACCTATGCAGGCTCATCTAATGCCATGAACACATGCAACTTCCTTATGTTCTGTTTTGAAAGTGGCAGAAAATAAACTTTATTAGTCCCAGCTTGTAAATATCTTGTTGGATTTTTTACATTTTTTTATCAGTAATCTCAAACATATTGAAGTTCCTGTCAAAAATGACCATAATATTGGTATCCATTTATTTTATTCACAAAAACTAGTATAAAAATAGAGCAAGATGTTTCTTCTTTTGAACTTTACAGTTTTGCAAAAGATTCTTAAGAAGTAAATTAGAAAATCCTGTTTGCACCAGAAATGTTCGATGTGAGAAATCAAGCTGAATGCTTTTTATGGGCTTAGATAGTGGAAGAATCTAGAAAAGAATAAGCAGTTTATAGTTTTTCAACATATTTTTACAGAACTAGTTTTTTACAAGTCAATCAAATGATGACTTTGTGTGATTCAAAGGCTTAAACCACAAAGGAACATATAACTTCAAAGAAAGGTCAGTATTTCATGTTCTTTTTACAAGTGAGGAAACACATTTATCCATATTCTGACTAAAGATTAATTTTACTTTGGACAGTCACTTTGGTTATTTTTCTGAAGTTCATTGCCATAGAGACCATTTACTTTACTGAACCTGGCTACGTGATGCCTGTGGTTGAAGACAGATGGTAGCTGGTTACTTAGCCTCTGTCTCCAGGTGGGGTCCGTCCCTCTTTGTTGTTCTGGGTTTACACCAGTGAAACCTCCTACCAGGCTCAGCTCACATGCTTATTATTGTAGTAAGATTGTTCTTCCACATGAAAGTTGGTGCTGGCAATATGAGAAACAGGCCAGAAGTTGTTATTGAGTGTGTGTGTGTTACGAGTCGGCAGTTGTGTCCATTAGCCGAACAGTAGTTGGATGAAGTCTGTTTGTCCAGCTGCCCAGGCTTTCAAACACACTTCTGCTGCAGTCCTTCTCTGATGTAAAAAGGCTTTAACCCATTTCTAGTCTAATGGCTTTTTCCAGGATTTAGAATGACTTTACAGAATGTTTGCTTTTACAATGGCTAGTTATTTTTTATTTTGCAGCAGACTGTCCTCACACACACTTCCACACATCATTCTGTTCTGTCTTTGTTCCACCACTACATAGATCTTCCTCTCTCTCCATTTTTCTTACAAAGCTATGTCTAAATGGGCCTTGTTTGCCTGCCTCTGTCCCCTCCCTCCATCCCTCCCTCCTGTCAGTCTTCGCCTCCTTTCTTATTCCAGGGTCCACAGTTTGACCCCAGTTGTCCTTGAAACATGCATTTCTATAGCTTCAGCCAATCAATAGGGACTCCTGTGCCCCAATGTCAGATGTTGGCTCTGCTAATTGAAACTATCAACAGCTCGTGGTGAGCGAGAATGAGCATTTTTGCGTTCTTTTGTGTGTGCTGGGATGATGAATTAGATGGATGGAGGATGTGCCACATTCGGATGGTGATCAGCCCATCATCGTTTTTTGTTCAAATCTTTTGTTATCGAAACACTGGCAAGAAAAACCAAACCCTGAATCATGTAAGCTTTAAATCACAGACAGATGACTGCAGATTAAATGTTTTTATTCAAATAACAGGAACAACTTGACATTTACTGTATTTTGCGCTTTTGAAATCCACCCCCTTAAATGATGAGACTTGGACTGCTTTTATTCCAAACTGTTTTTTACTAATTTTTTTTAAATATTCATTTAAAACAACTTTTATATAAACAGGACTTCAGCATATGTTCTTTTGTTTTTTGTATTTATCAGCCAGGTTTAGCTCCACAAAGCTTGGTTTTTTCTGTGTGATCAAGATGATAAATAACATCACGGTGCAGCTGTTGCTCTGTCAAGTGTGAAAATAAATTTGGGATATAATTAATAGGTTGTCAAGTATAAATACACTCTTTTGTCTTCCAGAGTGTTTACACCAACAAGATCTCTGTAGACCACTTTCAGGATTTGTCTTGAACAAGCTTTCCCTGAAAAATGCAAAAAAAAGAAAAAATGGTGGATGGAGGGTGTGGCTACTTTTAGTGCTACTGTAATTAATCCTAAGTATCAGTCAGCCTATTCTCATTAATAATGTATTTTCTTAGCAGCAGTCCTGATGGAGGGAGTTGAGTCTTTTTCTTTGGAGATTCAAGTAACCCTCGTGGCCAATCTGCTTTTCTTGATGATCATCCCCCTGAGACAAACAGGTTTTACAAACAGTTCCAGTTAAATTTATTTACACCTAAAACCATACAGGTCCAAGTTTGAACCAGTTACATTTGAACTGGCAATTTGTAAGACTTGATTTTTCCAGTCCATTCCTCCATATTCAGCATCAAAATGAAAATTAAAGCAAGAAAAAAAAAGTTTGATTTCTGTCTGTTCCAACTTCAAAAGCTACATACTAGTAGTAGTTAGAATAATTTTGACTGCTAAGGTTAAAAACTCAGACTGCTACCTTTACGGACAGATCGAGAATTTGCATGTTCTCCCAAGGGTTCAACAACATAATTCAATGTCGGGATCCCTTTTCCAAGCATTTTGTGTGACTGTTCAGGGTTTAATAGTCAGTTTAAAGAAAATTTATATTACAAAACATTAGGGATGCACCAATATTAAAATTTCAGCAGATATCAATATCTTATATTATTATTGGTGTTATAGCCGATAACCGATATTTACCAATATTACACAAACACACAAATTACTTATATACATATACTCACAAATACAGTTGTCTTTTGTCGATACTCTAAATAAATTACCAGACCACTGACATAGCTTTCTACTTCAGTTATTCCTGGCTGCGCAGCGTCACTAAAGGAACATACTCCTTCCGAAGCCGAACAATCAACGCGCAGTCACGTGGTTGTGACAAAAGGGGCGGCAGAGTTAACGCTGAGACCACGGTGACGTAATTTTCATTATAAAACTGCAACAATCCGAGCCGATTTTGGCAGTTCGGAGGGAGTGTGAAGTAGGCTTAACACTATCATGATCAAACAGATAACACTCGACCAACCATTTTCCCTCCCAAAGCTGAAACACAAAGCTAAAAAGTGGGAAATCAATATCAGACGTTAATATCGTCCCAGTTTTACTTATTGGATCGATACTGGTATTTAAAAAAAATTACCAACATTGGCCGATACCGATGTTAATGCCGATACATCATGCATCCCTACTGAAAATCTTCTAAGGGTGCAACTCATTACATCTGATCTTACATACTGTAACTTGGGTCTCCTGAGTGGCCATGATCATGGAGGCATTTTTAACTAAAAAATTGTAAGTCTGTGCTGAGACGATGACAGGCCTCAGACAAAAGTATTTATTTTATCTGATTTGGCTGAAAAATGCTAATTTATGGTTAGATTGTTTTTAAAATTCTGCTTGTCTTTTGAAGTGGGAGGTCAGTGTTAAAAAAAAGCCTGTGGCAAAGATATAAGAAGTTACAACTCCTGAGTGAACCATCTTGTTCTTTTTCTACTTCCTCTTCTATTATTCAGTTACATAATGCACTGCAAAGATTACTACTTAAAGATTCAATTTACTGAACTGATTTACGACACTCAGCCTTAGTTTTGCTATGAGTTATTGTTTATCTGTTTTCAGGCTCAAGTATGTGTCTTTTTGTTTGAACATATCACTTTTAACATTCTTGAGTTTTGAGTGTTACAGTAAGGACACTGCTCTGTGAGTCTAAGCATTATGTTGCAGTCCATGTGGATCAGCTTGACATTCTGTTTGTCTTTCGCTGGTCTGAGCACAGCCAAAACCATGTGGGCAGGCTGCAGCGATTTTGTATAGTTACTGCTGTGGTTTTGCTTTGATGGGTATATTATGCTTCCACAGCAGCCTTTCTTCATTTCATATGCAGTGAACTGAATCGGGCACCTTTTGTTTCCTTTTTTGTATATTTTTTCTTTAGATTAAATTTACTTCTATGCCTTTTTAACACACACATTTGCATACAGACACATGTATATTCTTCTTTGTATGTCTTGGTTCCTGAGTCCCATTTTCTTTAACCCATCTTTTTTCCTTGGGTTAAACCTTCCAGTTTGATCAATCATTGATGATCCCAGGTGTCCTGAGACCTCAGGGGATGTTATGATTGGCTACCCAGCCCTGATGTAGACCCCCTCCCCATCTTCACCACAAACACACACATGCAAGCGCCTTACACCCCCCACCCTCCTTGCTTTTTAAGATCAGAGTTAAAACCTTATCCCAACCCTTGCTCCAATCTCTCCCTCTCCTTGGCAGTTTCTTATCTCAATCTTTCCTCTCTCTTCGCTGGATGCTGGCGAGCCAGCTTCAATTAAAGAACCAGTGGGGTTCCCTAAGCCATTAGCCATATTAGTATTGGGTCCATGCCTGTGCCCCCTCTTGAACAAAGACCTCTGAATGCTTTCTGGAGCAGTTTGGTTTGGCATTTGGCTCAATTTGCAGTCGCACAACCTCCTACAGGCACAGTCAGTGGTTTGGGAACAGGGCTGTCTCATAATCCAGCGCACTGGCTAGACACTTTCTTTTTTTACTCAAATATGATTTGATATGTTTTAGAGGAAGTTAATCAAGTTTCATCAAAGTGGAGCACATTCTAAACTTGATCCTTAATCAGAACAATAAAGTGCTCCATCGATTATTAGAAATAATTGATTACGTCAATTAAAATAAGATTCGACACAGAATTTTATTGTCTAATATTTGTATTATTTAACCATGTAAAATTTCATTTGTAGCTGCAAAGCTGTGATTATCCTCTCCAGATGGGTAAGTTTCAGAAAGTTAGCTTGTTCATCAGTTTGATGCCTCATAGATCTTATTTTCAGGGACCGACCACTTCATGCTGTAACTAACTGTCAATAATTTTATATTAATTTACTTAGAAAACTGTGGATCAGAGCTATCGGTTATGCTAACATTAGCTAATGCGTTAGATGCCATCATAGTCAATCAATAGCCGTGTTTTCATCAATGTTTTTTTAAGCGCATTTTGAAGTATTGCATTGGAAAAGGAAACAGCGTGATTTGAAAAAAGTTCCTCTATTTAGCAAAAAAAGTTTTTACACTCACTTGACGTGGTTTTTGGATTTTTTTGGACCCTCCTCCCGCTGTTGGCTTCTTTAAATTCCTGTAATGTGAAGAGAATTGCTTTTCTTTTTCTACGTCTCCAGACAGCAGTAACATCACCAATACTAGTTGATATGACAGAGTAATTACAATTTTCATGATAGTAGCAACACGTTCCCGATAACTTCTATTGACTGTCCTGAGATGTGTATCCCTGCGAGTTTGCGACTTCTACTTCCTGTTTACTACAGCCATGCGCAACGTCAACGTCTGAGGTAATTACTTTGTGTGGCCTGGTTGATTCGCTCCAAGCCAGTTGATGGAAACGCGTCTGATTCGCATTTCTTCTTTTTTCCTTTTTTGCAACATTTTACAAGTTTGCTCAAAATTCAAATTAAATTGGATGGAAACAGGTCTACTGATCCAATCTATCCTGTCTACATCTACTTGCAGCAGGGCAGGTTAACAGCCCCTCATGCTGGAGGCTGCTATTTTGAGTTATTTGTACATTAGCTGTTTGTTTAAAAGACTATTTGCCGTTTAATTTGTATTTTATTTCATTTTTTATGATCACACATGATGTTAGAAATACACGTGATTAAGCTATTAAGCTTAAGTTGTATGGGTCATTATTTTAATTTGCTATGGGAACTTATGTTAAGGTAGAAAGACTAGATAACGGGGACATTCTCAGGTGTGAACAGGTGAGATGAGGTGTACTGGACTTAGAACGGGAGGTGAGCTCACAGGAAGCTTAGATGGACGTTGTGACAAAAATAATAAATCAACTATTCAATTAATCAAAAAGATAATCAACAGATTAATTGACTATCAAAATAATGGTTGTCTGCAGCCCTAGAACAATACCATAGTGAATGTGACTACATCTGGTTCACAGTGTAGGACAACATGACATTGTTGGTTCTTGATTGAAAAAAGTTGACAACACAAAGAAAATGAGGAATTGCACATTTGATTGATGACACATAAAATCCTCTCCCTGCTTTCCCTTCATATGCTTAACCTTTTGCAAATATTCTTTTGTTCTTGGATCACATTCAAACACACCTCAGTCCTTCAACACGGCCAGACTCTACTCATCAATCATCTTTGATTTTCTGCCACGGATTCAGATAGTTGAGTAATCTCACCACGTATGGACATATTGTGTGTATGCAAGTGTTTGTGTGTGCGTTTGACTGTCCTTGTTCCTGAGCAAGATGGAGAGAGCACAGTCTATTAAGCATTTGACAATTGAAGACCTCCCACTCTAAAAGACCTGGTCAGATTGCCCTCTATCCCAGTCCGAGGAAGCTAAGTAGGTGGGGGGGTGGACAAAGGCGTGTCTTTGAGTAGAGGGGCAACCATTTTCTTTCTAATGAAGCTGTCCATCACATGTCCTGTTGGCAGAAGGCTTGGATAACACCCCCACCTGTCCACTCTTCAAAACAACCAGTTAGGAAATTAAAAGCACTGAAATGTCATTTATGTATAAAAATAGTACGTATGAATTATTTAATGTAGTTTTAAGGCAGAATTTGGAGTCAACAAGTAAAAAAAAAAAGATTATCAGTGTTTGATTAAACATTTTTATCTTTTTACCCTAGTTTTATCAGTACTAAGTTTCTTTCAGTATTATTACACACAATAACAATATTGCTCTGAAAGCAATGAAACCACACTACAAGTGCTGTGTGACCATTTGGTTTCCATGACAGGCGCAGAGTTGTGGGTGGGCCACATGGGTATTAGCCTGCACATATGTGGATCGGGGCCGTATAAACTGACTGTGAGAAATTTGGTTAACTTTTATTGTAAATAGTCTTTTAAACCCCATAACAGTTGCCCCTGAAATTCCTTAAAAGCCTGTAGATTTTTTTTGATTTTATTATAAGGGTGTCAAGTTAAAGGTAAGAACCGGAGGATGTCGTCTGACAACGTGATTTTTAAAAACAAAAGCCCCGGTAGCATCTGGAAACATCCATAAACGTTTAAAGGCAGGAACGGCACCTATTTTTGCCCACTGGTGGAAATTCACAAAATGTCACAGTTTAAAGGTTGTTCAATAAAAGATAATTGCCCCCCCGCCACACACACACACGTTAACTGACACCACATTTTAACAAGCTCAGTGCAAACATTTACAAATGAGTACTTAAAAATACAAAATACCCATACGAGTACAAAAAATTACATCACTTTACTTACAATTGCTTTGAAACTGTGTTTGAAAATCAAAGTTTACTTTCTGTGTTAAATCTTTGAACAAAGTGAGGAAAGCTAATTTTTTTCCATACGCACTAATTGCTGAGTTTGTTGGGAAGCTCGTCCTCAGATCCGTATATTCCTAAGATCCTCTTCTGCTTTGTGACAGACTGCAGCTTTTTCCTGCTGCTACTAGCAAACCCTTTGAACTTGGCAATGTGTTTTTTTTAGATGTTTTATTAAATTGGTTGTGTTAAAAAGGCTAGATTTTCTTCCTCCTCTTGAAAACTTTCACTTTACTTTGGTCTTCATTGTTCACTTTGAAACACCCTTTTCTTTTTTCTGGTGGTGTTTATAGGCAGTTAATGAACAACTTCATGGTGCATTACTGCCACCAGCTAGTATAGTGTGGACTAGTATAAAGACAGACAACTCGAATAAAACAATAATAAAAAACACTTTCAGATGTCACGTTTCTTGTAGTTCAGATGAATTAGATGAGAATTTAATGTGTCTGATTTTGGCATAAATTTAGCAAAATGATAAAAGTTCAGTTTTATATATCATGTTTTCATTTCTTTTGGATCTGTAAAGACCAATAATTCTGTCAGCTGTGTTGGTTCAATTATTCCATTTGTGAACCACACCAGTTTACTTTTAAACAGATCAACACAGCTTAATAAATTATATAAATTTCTTAGTTTTTTGTGTGGTTGTTTTCAGGTACCTGCTGTTTGTGTTCATGGGTGATTTTAAATCTGTTTAACCAGCTGCTTCTCCTCTTTGTAAAGAATTAACGAGCACCAGGAAGTTTCCACTAGTAGCCACATAATGAGCACAAAAATCTGAAGGACTGTAGAGCATGATGCTGAAAGAAATGCGAATTAGGAACGCCTGTCACTGCTTCCTTTTTAGAACTTCACCAGGGTTATGTCAGCATGTGAACCCTGTCTGCAGATAAAACACATCTAGGATGAAGGTGGGCAGGCTTGGCATTCATACTCACTGAAGTAACCGGCCAAGCCTGTGAAATATTAATGCAGGGCTTTGTTGTATTGTTTTCCCTTTGGCATAACTGAGATACCCCCCAACCCCCTTCCACACACACATATTTAACTTTTTAAAAGAAATGAAGCAGGTGTTTTCAGAAGCATCTCACGTTCACAAGCAGATAAATTAGTGTGAAACAATAAACTCAACTCTTTTATCAGAGTGTCATTAGGCTTACAAGTTCACACCCCCACCTTTGCTGCTTAAAAATTCCTAATTATAGTAATAAATCTTTTCTGTTAGTATGTAATTTAAAGATATTTATTGCGGTGTCATGAAGACTAGTAAAAAATATACATTTTATTCAGATCAATGGTTAATAAAATCTTAACAGAGTAGGGCCACACAAGATTTATAATTTTTTTATTATGAGAAAAAAAATCAGAATATCACGAGAATAAAGTTGTAATATTACGAGATTAAATTCATAATATTATGCGAATAAAGCTATGAGAGTAGATTACAGTCATACTGTAACTTGTTTGTTGTAATATTTGTTCACCTATGGAAACAGCTGAAGTGGCTGAAAATAGTCAACAGTGGTGTTTCCATGGAAGAGCTGTTTGGGAACGAGAAGTCTGACAGTAACCATGTTTCCATCAATGTTTTTTAATTCGCATTTTGAAGTTTCGCATTAGAAAAGGTGAATGGAAATGGCCTGATTTTGAAAAAACTTCCTCTAATGCGCAAAAGAGTTTATACGCTCGCTTGAGGTGGTTTTTGGTTTTTTCGAAAAACAGTTATTGCGCAAAAGGAGAAATGGAAACACACGAGTCGAATAAGTTCTGATGTAGCGAACATTTACCTCACATGTTGATCAGCTGTTGATCGTTGTCTGTGTTGTACCGGACTGCAGCTGGACCCTCCTCCACCTATCGGCGTCTCCTCAGTTATTACCGTAACGAAGTGAATTGCATTTCTTTGTCTACGTCTCCAGACAGCAGTAACATCGCCAAAACTAGTTGATATGACAGAATAAGTACAACTTTGCCGACAGTAGCAACACGTCCCTGATAACTTTTCTCCATTATCCTGGGATGTGTATCCCTGCTAGTTTACGACTCCTACTTCCTGTTTACTACAGACATGCGTCTGACGTAATTATACTTTGCGTAGCCTGGGGGATTCGATTCAAGCCAGTTGATGGAAACAAGTCGCATTAAATATTTATTTATTTCCAAAATTAGAATTAAAATAGGATGGAAACATGGCTAGTTTTGATGTATTTTGTTGTTTACATTTACATGTGTTGGGCAACATTTGCAAATCAATTTTTAAAACAATCTAAATTAAAATAGAGTTAAAAAAAACAGGGTGCATTTCACCATTTTTGCTGGAAAACCGCTATAATTGTTTGCCGACAAAAAGAACCACATACTAATTACTAGAGTAAACTGTTTTTAATATAAAAAGTTAAAAATAACCAAAAACATGTACAATAGGTTGCCTTTAGGGATCAAGAGAACTGCGATTTCAGTGGGATTTGCCTGGTTAAACAGTAAGATAAAAATTATAATAAATACAATTATTTTATGTTTTGTTTTGCAGTTTGCATTGAGTACATTTTAAATATAAGGTATCATGTCCAAATATTAAAAAAATTAAAGGCAAATTCTGTTTAGCTACACCTGAATCTGTAGATTTTTAAGAAGTTGTTTAATGATCCAAATGCATTTTGACAGCAGCAGTGAAAAATCCCTGACTAAACATTCAGAAAATGTGTGGCATCCAGATAGGCGCCTTAGATACCAGGCATGGGGGACAGAGAGGGAGGGACAGCCTAGGAGAGATTGTGCTGAGACAGAGGGGGACGCAGGACCTGCTCCACTTAGCATGTTATGAGTCAGGGTTTGCCACGGGTCACGAGTTGCATGAATAAAACAAATCATATTCTTGCATCCTTGTTTCAACATCCAGCAGCATGTTCCTCTGGGAGTAGATGGTTTCTTTTTTTGATTCAGGGCCTTTTGAGAAAACACACTGCATGATTCATAACGGGAAAACTTATTAAGCTGGTGTTTGAGCAGAAAACAAACTACTGTGAGCATATTACTGTTCCAGTTCTGCTCTGGTTTGCAATCACTGCTCTTCTTGGCTGGATATTGTGGAGGGGTTTTGTTCAATTTTGACTCTTTAATTTAATAGCAACTCTGAAAATCTTTCTGATGTTCCCCAGAGGCCTCTGAATCATAAAAATCAGGCTAAAAGGATTTTTCTGTTTAAAACAAAAAGCCACCGAGAAACATTGCTGGGCAGAGATTCAGTCAAGCGTCCACAGACAGTGTGACAAACTGATTCAAATGCCCACAGACTGGGAGAGCTGGACCTCGACTCTCTATTCACCGGACCGAGGCATGTCGTCACGACAACGAAGGACGACAAAGGACTTTCTCAGTCTATTGAGCGCAGTGAAAGAAGAGGCAGCCGTGTGTGTACGTGCAGCTAGGAGGTGGCTGTGCGAGCCGTAGGTGGTAATGTATGCAGGACATGCACAAACACATGAATGCACATGCTCGTCCCACCCCACCACCTTGTTAGTATTCTGCCACACAATGACCATGCCAGCACGTGTTCGATGACGTGATGTTTCAGGCGAGCATATGGTCAGCCTGAGCGTCAGTCTTGGACTGGCACAAAGATGCCACTTGATCTGGATTTGTCCTTTTATTTAATGATGTGGTGTTTAGGTTTTACAGTAATAGAATACATCTTCTGTATGTAATTCTGTATTTACTCCTGGAACACTGTCCTAAATATTACCTTGACAAGTGCAATATTTCTAGTTCAGTAATTAATATTTTAGAGAGATGCAAAAAAATAAAATAAATCACATAATTGAATAAGCAAGTTACTTAACTGTAGGCTTTATGAGGATCATCTAAAGCAGAGGTGTCCAATCCTGGTCTTTGAGGGCCACTATCCTTGTTTCTGCTCCAACAGATCTGATTCAGTGATTGAATTATCTCTACAAGTTCTGCAAAAGCTTGTTAATCAACCAATTTTTCAAATCAGGTGTGTTGGAGCAGAGAAACCTCTAAAACATGCAGAATAGTGGCCCTCAGATACCAAATGTTAAATACCTAAAAAAACAATCAACATCTGTAGAATCTATGTAGAATCATGTAGAATCTATATTATTGATTATTACAGATTTAGGGTGTATTTCACACCAGCTCTGTTTAGTTTGCTTTAATCAACCTCTAGTTTGTTTGCCTAGAAAGTCTGGTTCATTTGGGGAGGTGTAAACGCGTAATCGAACTCTGATCCGGACCAAAAAAGCAAACCCTGGTCCGCCTGAAAACCCAGGTCTCGGTTTGGTTGCATGTGTGAAAGCTAGCGGACCCGAGACCGCTCCAAAATCTGGAAGCGGACTATACCAGTAATAAAGCAAATACCTCGCTCGATGTCTGTATAAGGTGAACATCACTGCTGTGAAGCTGGATGTGCTTCTACTCTGTGAATGCTGCCATCTCAGCCGCCTTGTATGGAAAACAACATTCTCCACGGTTCCACCTCATCTTCCTCTCACGCTGAGCTCATTGTTGAAGAAGGTTTGGCACATTTGCCAAAAACAAAAAATTAATCCCACAACAACGAAAATCTGAAATCACTCCATGTTTGTTTACATTTTGTGAAGAAGGAAGTTGCGCTCCACTTCTTCTTCTGAGGTTTTTGTGTCGATTCCTTCAGTGGGTCTTGGTGCAGCGCCCCCACAGGCGAGGGGGGGTAGGTTGTTCACAGGGTTTAGTTCATTTGACAAAGTGCAGTGTGAATGAACCGCACCAACTGAAAATGTAAACAAATCTTGCAATTTTGGTCCCCAATCAAACCGAGTCTACCGGACTATCAGGTGTGAATACGACCTTAAACGCTTGGTAAAGATAAGATAGGTAGTTGACTTGAGTTCTGTTTGAGCTTTATCATCCAATCTGGTGTTTTTTGCATGTTGTCATTCATTCTGAGGCTGACTGTCCTACGAGAGGCAAAAAATCTGAGGTCTGTAATTGTGGCACAGTTTGTTGGCAGCTGCTTGCATTGTTGTCATCCAAGCCTGTCAAACTTTTTCCTAAGGATCTTACCACCGCCCTTCTAACACAATAAATACAAGCATGAAAACTACATCTGCTCACAATAACAAATTCATATTCCTCTATTATTATCTTGATTTAACTATGTGGCTTTGTTTCTGTCTTGAGTTCTTGTGTATCAGCTGAGGTAGGCAGGGCTCCACGGACCATTTAAATCTATATATATGTATTTACCAAGTGCCCATACTTCACTTCAACTTGTCATTTTTCTATCTGTGGTTGAAAAAAGTTAAATCAAGCCTCAGCTGCTCCTGTCAATCATTCTTCTCTCTGTCTCTAGATGTACCCCCTGCTTCTTTATGACTTCTTTTGACCCTTCTGCTTGTTGAGTCTCAAACTGAAGAATTAGCACACCATCAGTTCCAGTCAGTCACATTTGCATGACAGCACTGATTTGTTCTGAAATAAGCAAAACAATCCAGCAACACGTGGCGATGTAAATTTATCTTTTCTCCTCTGGGATTGCCATCAGTAGGAGGCTGGAATGTTAATGATTTACTTGTTGAATATTTCATACATTATAAATTATTTTCAGAACAATATAGTGTTAAAATGTGGTGTTTAAAATGAATCTTTTTACTGCAAGTTAAACTCACGTAGACTTGAATAGCTTGTTCCTTGGCAGTCTACGATTTGTAGCATGGTTTGTGTATTTTATTAACATTTTGCAAGTTCTTGTCTGTCTGTTTGCAAAATATCTCATGAACAACTGGATTGATTTTAATGTAATATTTATTATTTGTGCACATTGCACTATTTTTAAAATGTCCACTCATTATGGCTTATTGCTTCTACAGGGAAGTGTTCAAGTGAGCTATATACTGTGACTGACTGTTTAATTATTTAATGCTTCCCTCCACTTTGGGGATCCATAAAAGTACCATTCAAAGTACATTATTTCCTCTTTTTTTCACTCCAGCACATTAATGAAGTGGTTATGATGTGATGAGTGATCTTTTTGGCATCCGCTGATGGTCCGCTTTGTTAAACTGTTGTGGTGTATGATTGACTTTTATCAACTCCTGAGAATGGCAGCTCATTAGCAAAAGCTTATAACAGATAAAAACTTGTAGCTGTTACGTTGGAGCTCAGGTTGTTTGCAACGCTTTGTAACAAGCAGCACCTGCTTTTCTCTGCAGAAGAACTGCCACCTCAGGGTGAAAAGATCCTGTCATAAAACGGCATTAGTGAGTGTGTCGGTGTGTGCGTCGCCTCTCTTTCTAAGGGAAGTAGCTTTTATCCTGTGTCCGTTTAGTGCGGCCACTTGGTCAAAAAGCTGTGAAAGGGACACTATTTGCCTCAGCAGCAGACAGAGAGCTCCCTTCATCACACCGGAGGGACATACAGAGAGAGACCCTCTCTGTCTGCATGTGAACTGAGGGCAGAGAGATGCCCATTGACCCTGAAGAAGCCAACGGAAATGGAGAAAGGCCAACCGTGTGCATCTGCCTCTCATAATGTTAGCGATATAAAAACACACTGATCTAAATGTCACAGAAGAAATCAGCAGCTATGGTGTAAGAAGAAATGTGCAGCAGACGAAATGTGGATTTGAAGGGATATGACTTTAAGCTTACTGTTTGCACTAGCAGATCAATTATGCTTTTCATATATTTGGGTTTAGACTGCCGTTGGTTCTGAAACCATGTCAGACACCAGTTGTAATAACTTTCACTGTTCACGTCAGGTTTGTCTATTCCCATTTTTATACTCAAATAACATGGGGAAATTTAATTTAAGCCATCATCAGCTGAAATGCTGCTCGGTCTAACCAGCAGATTGGAGTCCATTTGTGCTAATGGAATCATGGTTATGAGTGTAGTTTAATAGTGCTGTAGTAAATTTTCTCCACTATTTAACTCGAGTTTGCTATTTCATGCTGAACCCACTGTAATCCCTTCTAACAGAATTAATGTTTGAACAGCCAGAGAGAACTGGAGGGTTCTTAATGGATGGAGCCATTATGTTAGCATTTTAACTGAAAAATTTTACTTCTAAAGCTTCTTGTTTTTTTGCATTATGTCTGTGTGTGTTGTTACCAGTTGGTGGTGTTTAAATAAATGAAAAAAAAAAAAAACATTTTTCAAATTTGCCCATTTTGACTAAATTTGAAATATAGAAAAAAATATGCCTGTTTATAGTATATAGCTGATTAGTTTAGCTTTCATTTGACTGGGAAGCCTTTTAATCCTTTGATCAAGGACTATTTAATCTGTTCTTTGAATGTTTTCACTTCTAATGTTTAAAGCAGCTGTCATAGTTTCCTGTTAATTTTTGTTAAAATACTTTGAACCAAAATTTTACAGGTTTTTCCTACATATTTTGGGTATATCTTCTAATAAACCTTTACTTGGAACTATGTTTATAAAGGTTTTCAAGTCTGTTTTTGCTTTTTTACATCTTCATGTGTAATGAAGTATAATTATGTTGTTTTGATAGTTAAGTCCTACAGAAAACCATTGCATTTTTTCAACTTTTCCTCAGCTTAATTTTGCTCTTCCTGGAAACAGTTTTGTCCACGGTTGGATGCTGACTTTGCTAACTCAAGCCTTTCAATGTCACCTAAACGCATAGCTCTTTCCATTTGTCTTTGATTTGGTAAATGCAAACGTCTGCTCTGTGTATTCCCACTGCTTGTTGCTCCTGGCCTCGTTGATTTCATCCTTCTCTGTTTCCCCTATCGTACTGTCTGGATGGGATCCACAGATGCAACTGTTGCAGAGCCTGGGGCGAGGCGCCAGTCGATCCAACACAACATAACAATTCAAAGCAGTACTCTATGGCTCCAAGCCCAATGTACCACACTGTCACTGGGTTGTTGACCTCACATATTTTATGAGGTCTTTGGTGCTTAGTGGGCTGTCACGGCTCATTAAATGCTTTAGGAATGAACTTGCACAGCAGACTCTTTCAGTGATTAATACACATAGAAAGAGAAAGAGATTCAGGCAGAGGTTCTGAGATCAAACAGTTCCTAAAATTTTAGAGGCTTCTAAATAGACTTTTTAGCACAAATTCAAGATATCAAAATTTTCCCCGATTTTGGATTTTTAACAAACTCCTGTTTCAAATGCTTTTGAAGAAAGAAGAAATCACTCAACATGAACTTATTACATTTGCAAACTAGCTTCATACATAGTTTATATATAGCTGTTTTTCTCTTCCCCACCAGAAGTTATTTATAGTTGGACTGTACATCATTGCCTAATATGCTGCCTGTCAGGCACAACTGATGAACTATGGAGATTTTTGATGAACAGCATGTGAGAAACCAAACCTCTGCTTTTGTAGAAGGTGACATTGGTCACAATACTCATTCCTTCCACAGTAAAGTATCAAGATGGGAACATCACTAAATATATTTTATTTCATCTAAATTATCTTCCAAGTAGACTCATTCTCAATTATATTGCCAAAAACAATATTAAGGAGTGATAATTTATTTGGTAGATGAAGTGAAAAATTTTATAAGGTCTTACATGTCTAGAACAATGTCCCAGAGTGGACTTCCCCTTTTAACTTTTAAATGAGCTAGCAGTATGTTCTTCCTCATCCATCTCCACTTTGTTCCACACCACAGTTGGCCAGTCTGCTCTCAGGGTAGCTTGTAGCAAACCATCACTGCCGTCTGCCATTGGTAAGAGGAAGTTCCCATGGCGATGAGGTCGCTCTGAGCTATAAATATGTTGATCGGTCAAAGAGCAGTTGAAGATGCCTGCAAGCAGCAGTGAGAATTTATCTTGAATTGTTCCCATGCTAGTCAAAGCTGGATGAATCTAAAAATATCCACCATAGCAAGTTATTAGCCCTGGGTTTCAGATAATTTAGTTGAATTAAATGTACTGAACTGAGCTGAGCTTTGCTCCAACTTTTAATTTTAAATTTACAATTTAGTATACTTTCTTGATGTTAGCAAAACTAAGATGGTAACTTTTGTACTTTAGCTTTACTTGTCTAACTTTGGGTTATTTATACAGTATATTTCTGTTCATATAAGTAACTTATAAGTTAAGATAACTTATTGTTACTGATGACTCAAGCAGAAGAGCCCATGGTCTTGCTTCAACGTTTAAGCTACATTATCCTCCTTTTTTAGGACCATACATCCTGTATGTATATAAATTAATTCATGTTAATTCTGAGCATTGACAGTGTAGCTGGTTGTTAGGAGAGAAACAGAAAGGGTGACCACTATTCATGTCCTGCACTACATTTTATAACCTGTTGGGGCACCAGATCAGATTTACTGATCAATATTTATTCCCCCTTTTTAATCAGACTCATATTTACCGAAGTGTGAGTGATCGTATGATATGCAGGGAATTCTTCTCTCAGGTCAAAATACTTAAAGATGAGGAACCAGCTTTGTCTTTTATGACTATTTATTACAAAAATATAGCAAGAATCAATTTCACTGAATCATGAATTAAAACAGTAAAAATAACAACATGAAAGATGAAGCAATAAGGTTTCAAAACAGTTAAAGGTGGGAGTTATTATAGACTTGATGTTATACGTCTAGGTTAAGAAAAGGTCCAAATGTTTAAACTTTTATAGAATGAAAATATATTTTTCCCAAAGCAAATATTTATTTTCTATTAATTAATTGACAAGAGACCCAGGTTAAAACCTATACGTTTTTGTCAATTTGGTGAGAAGGTGTTAAGGTCTTGGTCAGATTTTCGGCAAAAGCTTCTTGTTTGCAGTAATCAAAAATTACATTTTTCCCCTCAGATGGTTGTCGCCCTTCATCAGGTCTTGAAGCTTCCAGCTTCAGCAAAATCCAACTCAGAACTAACTCAAACTGACTTCTACCAGTTTGCACTCAGTGTTCAGCTGTATCACAGGTCTTGTCACAGAAAACTAAATATTTCTTTCTGGGAGAAATATGTTTACTGGACAGAGTGGCATCGTGGTCAAACAGACATGCATCTGTTGTTTCCTTCTGCTCAGGAGAGAAAATGAAGAACAGTCAGTTAAATTAAAACTGGTGTGAAAGTTAATGACAGTTCAGAAATCCACTTCAGATCACAGTATGATAATACACACTTGAAAATCATGTTAATAATTAGTTTTTATGAATCACAAAAGTTAAGCAGAAAGTTTAGTTACTTAAAAGACATGACAGGTGGTGGTCAAGAGGTCATATCAGGGGTCACGGTCAGTCATGCTACAACAGTAAACATGGTTTATAATAGGGATGCACCGATATAAAAAATTTCAGCTGATGTCGATATCCGAAGTAATTATTGCAGCTGATAACCAATATTTACCAATATTACAAAAACCCACAAATTATATTTACTGTATTTATTCATGTATAATACTAGAAATTTTACCCTAAAAATCCTCCAAAAAGTGGGGGGATAGTATTATACACGGGTTATTTATAATTAGATTTTTATGCATTTTAAGCTCAAAAAATGATGACCGTATTATACTCGAGATCGTACTATACATGAATAAATACGGTATATACATATACGCACAAATACACTTGTCTTTTTTTTGATCTCGTAAAAACACAACCAGACTGCTGACATGGCTCTACTTCAGTTATTCCTGACTGTGCAGCGTCACTAACACTATCATGATCAAACAGATACCACTCGACCAACCATTTACCCTCCCAAAACAGAAACACAAAGCTAAAAAGTGGGAAATCAATATCAGACATTAAAATCGGCCCAGTTTTACTTACGGACCGATATGATATTCTTAAAAATGACCAATATCGGCCGATATGCGATATGTCGTGCATCCTTAGTTTTTACCAACATTACAGTAAAATTGAAGCGTTCATTCAAAAGTCAGTTTGAATGATATATGAATACTAGGGGTGCAACGATACAGAAAATTCACGATTCGGTTCGGTTCGATATTTTTGTCTCACGGTTTGATATTTTTTAGATACAAAAAAGAGCTATTTCCATGCACTTCTTAACTTGTAATTTAGTGGAATTAATTTTGAACATTTGTTTAACCT